>JACATO010002134.1:1575000-1799064 GCA_018389105.1 Nautilus pompilius
ACAGTGATAGTTATACCACTTCACAAATCAACTTCAAAGAAACTGCCATTGATCACTGCCAAATAGTTCAGACTTGGACTTATACATAGAGAGCATGTTTTTCCAGGTTTGGTAATTCCACTGTTTCATTTCTGTTTCCCCCATTTCAGCCTTTCTGTTTGGTTGCCTCTCCTCGGGAGAGGTTTTCGTGCAGTGACACATCTACTTAGAACACTCTTCATTAAGGTATACTTTATTGTTCTTGAATAAACCTTAACTCACATACCTGCAGCTAGGTCATTCACAGAATACCTAGCTGCTGCTCATCTACTGCACAGAGAACATACCCTGAGGTACTTAACATCACTTCTGAAGAATTTTGGTTTTCTTTCTCAACCACGTCCATTGTCAACAGTATCTGTTTCACGTATCCTCTTCAGTGTCTTACATGCAGCTCCTTCTGAAACACGAAGTTAGGCTGCAATCTGCTGCATGGAGCAGCCTTCAGTAGTTAAGGCTATGCTTTTTCACATTACAATGATATCATTCCCTATACTTTTATAGTCCTTTTGTGGTTGTATCACTTTTTTGATTGTTTGCATGAGAAACCAGTCACACTATATGATAACAATTATCGAGCATTTCATATTTACACATGAGATGTGATTCTAAGATGTGTCAACATTTTTTACCAAATTTTTCTTTGTTTTTTTTATTATTTTCAATATTTTATAATCTAATAGTCCTTTTAGTTTATGTTGTTTTAGTTTACATTGTATTGTCTATATTTTACTTTGGCTATTGGCTAAAAATAGGATTTACATCTATTATGTTTTATAGTACACAGGATCAAAATGAATCTTGCGGGCATAACAGTAAATTAGAAATATTTGAATAACCACTTGATATTATATTTATTTCAGGGGAAAATACACTACTTCAGTCACTTGAAAGCCATATTCCTGTCATTTGCACTCATATTGTTTTTTGGATAAATAAAATTGATAATTCAAGCATTTTCTATCAAGTTATTAGCATTGAAAGAACTAACTAAAGAAACTGCATTTCAGTAATCTTTCCATTTCACCACCGTCATTAACTTTCCTGGATTCTGGTTTGACTGACTGACGGATCTCAATGGAAATTAAAATCTTAGTGAAATGCCTGGTTAACTCATTGTGTACATAAACGTTTTGTAGTAATATGATAACGTCATACATTTTCATATTTTACTTGTTTCTGTCAGTCTTTTATATAAGTCTAATTATTAATAGTTGATTTTACTTATGAATATTATCCAGAAACTGAATTTCTATGTTTGTTTTTTTTTCTTTCTTTTTTAATACATAGAATATGATTCTTAGCATTTCTGGTCTATGGAAGTGCGAATTTGAAAACTTAACTAAACAAACAAGTGGGCAGTAGCTCATCAATTAATGTACCAGTTCTACTTTATACCAACTGAACATCTTGTCACAGATTTAGAGAAGAGTCTGCACTTGTTACTTTTCCTCAGAAGGAAAAATTGCCAGCAGAAAAACTATTAATTTTCTTCTACCATTAAGCAAAACCCAATGAAACATTTGAGCAGTTCATGCACTTGTGAAACTGTTACCCTGTTACTGGCAACACACACACTATCATTGGATGTTGAATGATTTTCTATTACTTATTTTATTTTTTGTCAGTCTAATAGCCAATAATTAAGTTATAATGCATTATTTCTACAAACCTTTATGACTTCCAGTGTTTCTGTTTGCCATATGCATGAAGAGGTTGGTTAATGTTCTTAATGCAAATGAATATGATTTCTTCTTATTTCAAAACAGAAATCAGCACCCTGTTAGTTATCTATCTGAAGGCATTTATAAATAAACAAAAATAGAATTTGAATTATATTGGTGATCTGTTAGTAATAAATATTAATAAAATCTACATGCATAGAATGAACTTTATTTAGCTGTACAAGAAGTGAACAAAATGGAAAAAAAACCAAAAAAAGAAGTGTTTTCTTTGTTGAATAAAGTAGAAAGATGCATTTAGAATCATATTATAGCAATATATGATGGTAGCAGAAAAGATAACTTAGTGTTGAGACCACTGGGAGTAAAGCTAAATTTCCCAGCTTGGTAAGTTGCCAACAATGTGGTATGTTGCCATAGGATTGGTTATTGGAATTAGAGTTTCAAGGAATGGGTATCTATTGAGATTGTTGATTGAATCCCTGTCATTCTGCATAATGGTCAGCAAGATGTTTGTGATGTACATCACATGCATAGATTTTTTTTTTATTTTCCTTTCTCATGATATATGAAGTGGCATTGCAGAAGGTGCATCTGTATGGCTATCTGGCGTCTTCTGGGTCTCTGGTGTGTATTGGCACGATAGTATATGATTATTGTGCTGGTGTTATTAAAAGTGGATACAACAGAAGATCTGATGGAGCCCTGTTTGATGGTTTCTGTTAGAGCATTGAGTGAATCTTAATACCTACATAATAATTTGGTTTCAGGTAGAAAGAGAATGCGAAATGATGAAAAACCGCCAACTACATGGAATTGGTTCATTAACAAAATAAAGCAAAGTAAGTTAACACTATATAAACCAATACCATAAGCAATAATTTAGAAATAATTATAGATAACGATATTCTAAAATATAAACAGCAAAAATGTTTGAACTTTTATGTTACATGTACCCTGCTGATTTGTAAATATTTTGTAGATCAGTAAAAGGCAAATAAATGAGGAGAATTTAACATTGAAATAACAGAGAGATTTAAAAATAATAATAAAGGTATTAATTAGAAAGGAAATAAAGAAATTCTGTAAAAGAAAAAAAAATAAATAATAGTAATAGAAAATATTTTTTTTAACTGACTACCAACCAGCTCAATGCCAAAGCAGGACAGATAATAATAATAATAATAATAATAATAATAATAATAATAATAATAATAATAATAATAATAATAAAGTATAATATATTAACAATATGATAACAATTTTATTGTCTTTTTTTTTAATTTAATAAAAGAAACAAATATTGTTTGAAATAACTGATATATATTTAAATCTAAATAATTAATTTAGTTTAAAATGCATGCTGGCAGCAACAGACAATCTAGTCTCGTACCAGATACACTGATGGCCAAAATTTGTGCATATACCATAATGATTCATATTTTTCTTCAAGTGTAATTTTATCCCATGATAAAATCAGTATTTAAGCATTTATTTTGTTTGATTTATCATTTAAAGTTTGTTGTTTTTTTTAAATTATACTTTTAGTGGAATCATTATTGAAAAATATGCATTTATTGATGTTTATTGCATTATTACTATGTAATCATTTCTTCACAATAAATTAATATATTTAATAGTGGCCCTATGAATATTTAGCTATATTAGGTTAGAAATGGATTACTTACATTGCGGTACACACAATAAAAACCCGGTATTTTGAATAAAATCATGGCCACCACTGTATAAATTTTGTATGAAATATTCAAAAATTATTTAAAAAATCAGAGGTTACTATGTCTTAATTTAAAACAAACATTCAAACATTTACAGGAAAACAATATTTTATATGTTCAGCAGTTTGGATTTTAGATTATTATCAGGCTTTTCTTATGCATGCTAAAAAAAAGGAATAAGTCAGTAGGATCTTCACTGAGCCCCTATTTAGTAAATGCAGTTTTTCACTTTATTTTTTTTTTTATCAATTAGATTAATAATTACCTGTTGAACTCTGACTTCCAGGGTTACTAGAAGGAACTGAAAACACAACATAATCAGAAATAATGTTGTAAAAATGATTTGTTTTGAAATTAAAACAAAAACAGAAAAAAATCATTCTTTAACAAATTATATATATATATACATATTTATGTAGCTACAAAACATGCCATGCTAGGCTAATATCTTTTAGGTAACTGTGCATTATAATATCATGGTAAGTAACTACAATTACTTCGAATGGAATGTGTTCTTGGTTCTAATGTATTGTGATTTGTGGATGATATGTTATTCTTGTAATTCCTGCACAATGTATATGAGTGTTAATTCAGGTAATTACCTGGTGATGAAATGAATGTAAATGCACTTTTTAGCAGGCTTAATGGAGGACATTTTTCAATTCTGCAGTTGAGTATTTTCCTTCTTTTTTTTTTTTTTTTCAGACAGGAACATGTGACTTAGTGAAATGCAGATATATTCCCTTAATTAAGCAATTGGTTTTACTGAATGTACAAGTTTCTGGAAACCCAGTAACTGTGCTATGTGTCAACAGTTGTCTGTAGTTCACCTGTCTTTATTGGCTATAAGTTCTTTGTCATGTATGTCTGACATTCTGTCCATTTTACATTGTACTCAAATATCTGTTCTGTCCTGTATTGATTTAACCTATGCAAGCTTTGTTGCTTTTATGAAGCAATTCTCCAGTTATTGAGCTATCTATCCATTAAGTCAGACTGCTCAGCCAGGTAAGTTTTCACTATTTATTTATATTCAATATAATCACTGATATACACATACACAAAGCAAATTACCTTAATCAGAAAATTAAAGAAAATTAAACATTTAGAAAACAATTGGTTTGAAGGAAATGAAATGAAAAATATTGCATAATTAGCTTTGTTACCTGCACTGCATATTGATGAATCAGAAAGTACACGAGTTGATTTCTCATTATTTAACACTGGCCACAGGTCAGCACAATTATCCTGGTATTAACCCAACATGGTTTGCATCCTTTCATCATGTACAAACGATACATTGACAGACGTTATGCTGCCTGACATTATGCTGGCGTTAATAAGAAATAGAATATAATAATACATAAATAATTTATTACAAACACAACATAAAACATATCTGCACAAATGTTCTGAAACAACCATAGAAATATAGTAAATTAATGATTGAAATTTATTGCAGTGAATCATGGAGGATTAAAATCATACCAGTCACAAATTATGAGCAGTCATACTCAGTTATGTAAGTCCATCTCTTCATTGGTATAGTTGTCAACCAGTACCTTCATGCAGTTATTAATTATGATATACCTTTTGTTTTGTGGCTTTGTGTTCAATCCTATCATAGCCTGCTCCATCAAAATTTAATTATTGGCCTTTTTCTTTTCTTAGTTTTGCGACGAGCCTACAAATTGATGGGTATGCGATCACCATTTGTTGGTCAAATGCTTGATGCCAGCTCTCCAGAGAATTATTGGTTCAGGGCATATTTTCTTGAACTCTGCTGTTGAGATTCCACATTTCAATCTCAAACGTGAATCGTCTTTGTCCCCCTCAAGTAAAAATACCAAACCAAGTGCTCTCAAAAGAGGCCAAAAAAAAGTCTGCTATTCTTTCATCCGTTTCATTGTTGAGAGAGAGGCCAGCAGAGCATTAAACATGTCACTGACATCATTTGGTGGAACAAATGCCTCTATACTTTTAATCAGTAGAGCATTATTTTCTGTTTCCATACACCAGGCTTGCAGTCCAAGAGACTGAATATTGCATCACAAACATTAAGTGAAGTGGAAAAAGCATCCAAAAACCATGGTGTTTGGAAAATGCTTCATGATGCTGTTTAGTACTGCTCGTTCAAAATCAATTGTAATTGACTCAGGATTCATGTTTCTAACATTCTTCATGTATCTGAATATGACGATGTATGTGTCCTCATTTTTGTTCTTTGTTCATCAAAGGCAGAATGCAGGTTTTGTCAATAATAATATGGAAGAGTGTACATTTGGGTTCCTAAAGGTGTGCTGCCGAATGTGCCTTCACAAAACCAGTGTGGCTTGGTGGACGAGAGATCTGGATTTTTAGATATTGTTAGTATGACCACTCGCTCATTTTAAAATGCGAAAAATAGTTTCTCTCTGGTCATGAGTTTTAGGTCTTTGCTTATATCTTCACTTCAGGGGTTTTCCTCTTCTGTCTAATCATTCGTGCTAGTGTTTCCTTTTAGACAATAAGCCAACTGCGCTCAGAGGGAAATTTTCTGTACAGTTGTGTATGACGCTACTAGTAGCTTCTTCAGATTGTCCAGCTTGTTGCTTCATTTCGTGTACAAATTTTAGAGCATAAATGCACGCTGTATCTGGTGGATGTTTATGTTCCAATAGAGTACCTCGGATGATATCATTAATTGACTTCAGCCTCCTGCTGCGGCCTTTCCACTTTTCACATCTCCAATAAGTCTGCCTGTCTTTCTGTTTGTCAATAACATAGGCATAACCTCATAGAGAAGCTTCCTGCCACCTTTTTTGGTTTCAACAAGATCCATGCTTTTGTTGCATTTTGCTGACCCACTTGGAAAGTGAGTGGACTCCGGATGCAGTGAAATTTAAATGCAAGCTGAGCAAAAAGTGATCCAGGTGGCCCAGGCAGACAACAAACTGTCTATCAATAGCAGCAAGAATAGGTGATGTCATTATTTCATTAGCTTGATTGCCTCCTGATGGTGTCATGATACTATTACATAAGCACATTGACACGCCATCCTATCAGCTCTATGCATCATTAATGGACTGTTATTATTTTTAGTGGATGTGTACTGGGAGCAGCCTGTATTTAGTCTTCCTTGTCTGCTTGTATGAATGCAAGTAAAATGGTAAGTAGAAATGTTCTAAAAATATATCATATTTAAAATATTTGACAAAAATATTTCACCCAAGTAAACTTAGATGATTTTTTGTCCATTTTATCTGTTTGTCGGCATAACATCTGGCAGCATAAAGTCTAGCTACCTTCTTTTATTGAGTTAGTAGTTCTCTACTTGTGAAGATAATGAACTTATGTAACATTAGGCATTATGCAACAAAAGATACTCAAAGATGTCAGATACAGAATATTTTAAATTCATTCATTTATTATTTCATGTTTTGTGGATTTAAAAAAAAGTTAGGTTGCTTTACATAAATAGAAAGATGACTTTGGAGCACGGAGGAAATGTGTTTTCAGAAATGTTTGACGAGAATAAACTAATTCATTAGATGTTTTAGAGGTTCAAAAAAAAAAAAGTTTTATCTTTGTTTATCCTGGTATCCAATGCTCTTTTCAAATTCCATCTTAATACTTATCTATTCTTTGAAGAACTTTTAGAAATTGTAAAAGAAAAACAAGAAAACTTCACTCCTAAAATTGTAAATCTTTTATTAAAGAATAAAAACAAGCAATATCAAATTTTACTGGAAAGCTAAAACTTACAGTACTGTATACTTATATTGCTATCATATTCTAGTCTCTAGCATGGCAAGAAACTCTAAAAAAATTAGAGACAACCATGGTGAAGTAACATAGTGCCATAGTTAATGACTGGAAAGCATTGCTTATTCTGTGCCATAAGCGCTTAGCATTCTCAACTTTGGCAAGATAATCCCTACTAGAATTCTTATGGTAGAAAAATGTAATATCCAGAAGAGACTTATTTAACTGGCTGGTGAAGAAGAGTGAGAATTAAATACGCTAGAGATGTATACCAAACTGAGCAAACCCTAACCAGAAATCAAACTTATGCCCTCAGCCTTGGCAGTCCAGTAGTCTAACCACCTTAAACTTCTCATTTTCTGTATAGTCTTGTGTTATACTTGCTCTGTCAGTTGTCAGTAAATGTTTTTGGATACCACTGCTGAATAATGCATGCAACACCTGTGTTTGATTAAGCGTTAGCGTCTTTTTTTGTAATCTTGTTTGTTAGTGTGGCATTCTAGATGATCTTCTGGTAGGGTTTTACAAGTTTAATTGATCCTTTTTCCTCATGTATCTCTTTTTAAGCATAAAGACAAAATATAATGCAGCATATTGGATAACTGTAAATTTTCATATAATGATCATCTTTAATACTGAGAGATGGGTCCTTTTGTAGCATTATATTCCAAGATTTGTTTAATAATTATATTAAATAAAATAAGATAGTTAAATGATTTTTTTAATTTGATAAAAGATGCATTTGAGATGTAATATTGAGTAATCATCTTTGTTTTGACAGTTAATGCTGCATATCTTGACATTTGCCAATGCTTATTTTTTTTTTAAAAAAGGATTTATATACATAACACCAAAGTGTTTACCACCTGTTTATAATTCAAAGTTTTTGTTGTCATTTTTTTTTAAGCATAAAGAAAAAAATATACTCTGTGTGATACACTATTAATAGAAAAAATTTCATAAATTGATATATATATATATATATATCGGATAGCTATAAACTCCCATAGTAAGTAAGAGTATGAATGGAAGCATGCATGATTATTTATTTATTTATTCTGTTTGTTCATTAGCTATTATTTGCAGTAGAGATGCCTATACATTATTATTCTATTAACTGAAGTTAGTTATTGCAGTGCCATAGATTATCTTGTATTGTTTGTGTTATTGAAGTTGTTTACCTTCAAATTTCTGTTGCTTGTCAGAATTCTGGTTAACAGTAGTATGGCATGGTACATGGTGGCATTTTAAATAATACATAGCAAATCCATGATAACTTGTCATAAAGATATCTGTTGAAAATAATACAGCCACATTGTTGTCAGCAGTGTGAATAGATTGGTAACTATAAGTGATACACTGTGTGTCAGTAGCTACAATTTGTAGATATTTTACGAGTTTATCATTTGGTGCATTGAGGCGGGAAATATCTTGGTTTTTGTAATATGTCAACCTGTAGTATCTGTAGAATTTTTGAGAATTTTTTTCTGTATTTACTCAGCTATTGTAACTGGCCTGATTCTTATTGTGCACAAACCCTGGTAACCTCTTTTTTTTTAGAAATAAAGTTTTATCTAGCTGTTTTATTTATTGCAGCTTGTGGTAATTTGGAAGTTGGGGTTGGGTAATAACTAGGGGCCAAAAAAATAATGTCAAAAATATGTTGAAAGTTAACAATGAGACCCAAACTGTCTTGTGAATGGCAACAGTCAGTACTTGTATCCAGTTTTGAATTCTTTCTTTGTTCACATCAAGTAGTCTCGCAGCTTCACTAACTATATATTTTTTTGAATAATTTGCGGCATCTAGCTTGAAATTTATTATGTGGGTTGCCATTTTTGGCATCATGTCTCTTTACTCTAACTCTTCTACAGAGATGACGCATCATGATATTTGCCACAAGAATCTCAAATGATTGAGTGAACTCTTAGTAAATAAATTTGCTGCTGTATATTAGAAAGACCTAATATGGTAAAAGTATAGTAAACAATGATCTGAAACAAACACTGCATGTGCCACACCCTGTGGTTAATGATGAAAATCACATACCAACACAAGGATTGCTTTACAAAGGTTGATATTCTGTGAATGCTACAGGAATGCAATGTGAGTACATAGATAGGGAAGGGCATCAATAAACAAAAACCAAATATGTGATCATGACACCTTAAACTTTACAAACACTTGTTGGTATATACTTTTGACCCTCATGTGTGAGTTGTAAATAAATTAAGAATAACATTACCTCCTTAAAAAGAAAGCAAGTTAATAGCAGAATGATTATTGGTCTATGTTAATGATCTGATACAATAGGGAATAAGTCAACAATAGAAAACCCATCTTTTATGTTTATAGCAAGCAAATGGCTGGTTCTGTTTTATCTAAACTGTTTTGAAAAGTCTTCACTTTATGATTGTCTGTAAGTTGCACAGCTCAGTATGAACTATCATGTACAACAATGAAACACATATGCTCTGTGTTGTATCTTGCGCCAAGAATAGTAGATACTTGGTAAGAGACAGGTCCCTCCATGATGCTGATTTGGATGCTAAATGTCACCAACATTTTTGCTACTGAAAAAAACCTGATGAAAATCCTTATTGAAAATTTTTATTTCTAGGTGTGGAAGGATATTGGTCCCTTTAAAAACTGGGGAAATTTATTAATCATGTGATTATAAATGAATAGATGTAGTTAAAAAAGAGAAACAAAAGAATATGAAAAATTTTTGAAAATCAAACATTTAAAATAGGTACTTTAAAAATATATTTCCGAAATTAACTTTTTAAAAAAATCTCTGATGTATCTTACTGTATGTATATTCATAAATATCATTTATCATGTGCAAAATTATTTTCACTTTCAGTGAAGCAGAGATTTGGAGTAATAGCAATATTCCAACTATCAGCTGTGTCATAGCAATAAAAAGAAATGTATGAAAAAGTGGCTCTATATGTGGATAAGTCATAATTTCAAAATCAGGCACGCCTCAGTTAAATTGATTTAGTAGTATGTGTGATATAGTCACAAAAATGTCTAGGCGCTACTAATTTAATCAGCACTGCAATAAAACATAATAGCAGAGTGAAGTTAGACTGTGATAAAGATCTCAAATGACATGGTTTGGCTAAAAGTTAGTCTCATAAAATAAGAAATTATGGCTGCATCGTACATAATATATTATGGCATGAATTGGTAATTTTTGTGCTCCGATAACTGAATTCATCTAACCACTATTTGGCACCACCGGATCATTTGAAATAAATCATCTTTCAGTCACCACACCATCGGTATACTGACTGTTATGTCACAGTCTGAGGAATGGAAAAAACTGTAATTGAAGTACAGCAAACTGAGGATTGAAAAAAAAAATACCATTGAAGATACCGAACAATTTATTGGTGTTTCAGTCTTTAGCATATAAAATGTCAGAGAAAATATCTGGATGTGTATGTTGTCATGTTAATGTAAATTCGTGAACAGGGTATTAAATATAAAACAGTGATTGTACGGTAGTTTAAACCAACATTTTTCTGCCAATTTAGAAGAAAGATCCAGATTACACTACATTAAATTGGGATTGTATCGATAACTTGAGCATGAGTAAATCTAATGCCATGATGTGATTTTTTGTTTCTTTTTTCTTTTTTACATTTCTACCTTTAACGCAATTTAATTCTGAATTAATTTTTAGTGTCGTGTGTTTCTTATTTTTTTTTTAAGATTCTCTTTGATTTCAAAATTTATAATCTGTCAGTCATAAGAAAATCAAAACAAACATAAGATAAGATTTTTTTTAAAATAGCTAAAAGTCAGCATGTTAGTTAGCTAGTGCTAGTGGGACTGAAATAGCATTATACGTGCTGTTTCATCAGTTGCTAGGCTGTGTGTGTTGAAGTCACATTCTACATAGAATACAAAGAAATATTTAATATTTAGGTACATCCACATGTATGTTATAACAGGCAGGTAACTAGCTACATTCCTATTCTTCAAAACTTCTATAGTACAACCTTTCTACATATTATATCATTGATGTGTTTGTATGGCTTAAGAAAAAACTTCTTTCTGTTTTTTTTGTTTTTTTCCTAAAGATGAGTATTTTTCTTCAATACTATAAGAAACTGAAAAAAAGTTTGTGGCTACCATTGTATGTTCTGCTGCCAGAAAGAGATGAGTAAAACTGTACTGGCCATCTGTTTCTTTTCCTGTCTTAGCATAGACATATTTCAGAGAGTCACTCAATAGAGTCTGATGATAAAAGCACAAAATAAACATAACAGCTTTCACCACACTAGGTAATTGACAAGCCATTGTGAAGTCTATAAGGAGTTTGGCCAGAATGCTTTTTCTCCTTCATGATGGAGGAAAGAAGACATTTTCAGCCACTGCAGCAGGGTTTTCATTTTGTGGGCGATGGGCATCCATGGAAGGGTAGTTTAGCAACATTCCAAACTTTTCCCCTTTGGTCAGAAATGCACTTTGGTGGTTTGCAGAGGTCAACTGATGCAGAAAATTTGCATCATTTGGTAAATATACAATCAGGCTTTTTTTTTGGTAGCGGTTTGAATGCTGTAGCAGACTGCTGCTTATTGATATCGTTTAGCATTTCTGTCCTACATTGTGAAAATCAAGGACAAAAATACTAGATTTCATAGAGAAACACTTTGGTATAATGAGTGAAAATACAAACAAAAACAATTAAAGTTAAATACAAAAATAAATGACTAACAGATTAAGGCTTTTCTGTAAATTATAGTTCATATCTTTATATAATTTAAAAGACAAAAAATAATAATGGTTATCATTTACTTTTTTGTTTTACAGTTGTTTTAGAGAAAGACATGACTTTATAGTTATAATTTAACTGCCCTGGTCAAAGTAATACCTAGGACTATTGTGATAGAAATCATAGGAATTTATTGAGCACAAGTAATTGTACACAATTCAAAATTGACCATAAAGTTTGAAATACAGGGTTATTCAAAAAGAATGAACCGATTTCATTACGCAATATTTTAATAAGGAAAAGCAATAGAAAACTCCAGCTAAATCACAAGTATTCTACTCACAATCAAGTTTTATATTTACAAGTGTTCAATGTGGCCACCACCTGCAACACGGGCAATATCAATGCGATAAGAGAATTCCTCCCAGGCACGTAGCAGCATATCACGATCCACTGAGTTGATCACTGTTGTTATTCGACGTTTAAGGTCATCGAGGTTAGTGGGTAGCGGTGGATCATAAACGCGATCTTTTACATATCCCCATAAGAAAAATCACGCTGCACCGTGACAACCGATTTTGTTTTCGCAAACTCGAGAACGCAGAACGCCTTTTGCTGAGGACTTGCTGTTCTGAGGGTAAACAAACAACTGAACGTTGCTGGAGGAATGATGTGACTACAGCGCCCCTGTGGCAGCCAATCAAAACCTAGAAAACTTCTCTTTCAAATGGTCACTGACTAATTCCATGATGATGCTTGAGAACTGAAGTAATGCATCATGAAATCGGTTCATTCTTTTTGAATAACCCTGTATATACATATAGTTTGTACAGTGTCAGATCATTTTTTAATGATGCTAGTCATATTGCTTTCAGT
Source organism: Nautilus pompilius (assembly GCA_018389105.1). Taxonomy (NCBI): domain Eukaryota; kingdom Metazoa; phylum Mollusca; class Cephalopoda; order Nautilida; family Nautilidae; genus Nautilus; species Nautilus pompilius. Next base: position 1,587,807 of record JACATO010002134.1, read on the forward strand.
AGTGCATGTTTAAACCTTTGGCTTACAGTATAGTGTTGCACCTGTCACATACTGTTCACCAAATATCTGATGCAGTCTTGTGGTAGGGCATTCCCTTCTTCTATTATGGCTTGAAATAGTCTTAAAATGGTCCAAGTGGCATTGAATTCCTGTTCAGTGCATCCTAGAGAGCTTATCATACATATATATTCTGTAGTTAGGTTAGGGTGGAATGAGCATGCCATGGAAGATGTTGGCTATTTTCCTTTTAAAAGTGGTTTACAACTACTTTTGAATGATGGACCCTCACATTATTATCCACAAAGGTTCTTATTCTGGTGACCTTGTACAAGTGATATAACAACCAGTCTAATGATTTTACCCAGGTAGCACTGATCTGTAACAGTTCCATCGAAGGAAATCATTTCACATTTGTGGTAATGTGATGCAGCACCTCAAATAGAACCACTGCCAAAATAGTTTCTTTAAAATGTTACAATCATCATAACGTTGGTTTAATGCAAATGATAGCCAGCAAACAGTAGGTGTAATTTATATCCATCAGAGAAGTGAACCTGGCTCCCATCTGCTATAGTTCAGTGCGACTGAACCCTGGCCCACTCCACTCTCACCTATGGGTGCTACTACGCATGAAATACTGAATGTCTCCTGTGTAGACTGGTTGTACAGGTCTCAAACATGCCAAAATAGTGCCATTAGATCAAGTTAGATAGGGAGTACAGTCAGTACTGCTGTGGTGCTTGGTGCCAGCTCTTGTGATCTGAAATGCTCTCTATGTACCTCTTCAAAAATTGGATGATAACACTGCAAAGCAGCCTAATCTGTCTATCTACTTTTTTGTCCAAAGCCTGGCTTTGGTTGGATATCATTGGTCATTGGTAAGTTGCCAAACAGCATAATCTCAGTGTTTGATAACTTTAACATATCTAACAGGTTTTACATCAAAATTGACTAGTGTTATGCAAATTTGGAATCCCTGCTGAGAGGGCTATATCTTTTTTGGGTACATACCCACCCTGATACAAAAAGACTCCTATATTGGCTAAGTTATGCATGGGCAAACAAGAAGTCTTGTTTGAATATCCCTATATTGTTTTGTTTAATGTACTGCATGATGAATGTAATATGTGTACTATGGTTAATGATATTCAGAACTATTATTTTCAGCATTGTTGAGATGCTCTTTGAAAACATGAAACCAACAATACAATTCTTCACATTAGATAACCATGTATTGGGAAAGAGTAATACTGTGAACTGTCAAAGAACTGCTAAGCAAGCAAGCATAATCAGGACTCGGAGTGTGATGTGAACTAACAACATGCTGTCACTAAGGGCAAACTTCACGAAACAAATTCATAGTTTTTAAAAAATTTAATTTTTTTTTTAATGTGTATAAAGAACCTTGTATAATAATTTGTAAAATAATCTATTAAGATCATATTATTTTATCATTTTCATTTTTTTTTAGATATGCATTTATTGCAACAACAAAAAAGTATTGTTCCAATTTTGCATCCCCATGAAAGGAGTTATTTTAACAGATGACATTTATTCTAGGGATGTCATTCAGTTGACTTTGCTGCTGCTGCTGTTATAGAACTTGCTAAAGACAGCATACAAAAACAAAGACCATACATTTAATGGAAATTGGATATTCTTTTATAACCATTTAGGTATTCTTGTACTCATTGAAACTTTATCAAAGTAAGAATAAAATAAAAATAATAACAGCATGTGTGCACACGTGTGTGTATATATATAAAATCATATACGTATACACACACACTGTGCAAAAGCATTTGTTTTATTTCAGAATGATAACTTAACAAAAATTGCAAAAATATTGATAATACACATGAGATAAGTGGTATAACCAGAATTTCAAAATGTATCTTTCTAGAAATTTTCTAGAAATCTAAAAAATATTTATTTAATTTCTTATCGGAAAAGGTATGGATGACCTAGAAAATTATCTATAAATAATTAACGGTACTTGAAGATAACTTGCCTGGAGTATAGAAAGACATCCAACAAAGAGATAAAGCAAAATCTTGCAAAATCTTACGGTTTTCAGGTTAATGATTGTAGATTAGGAAGACTTTTGAGACAAAAGAAAAGATGCCAGCCAAGAAATCTTTTTTTTTTTACATAAATGGAATAAAATTAAGCAACTAGCAAAGCTGAACTCAATGACAATGGAATTAATTCCTTCAGTCGGATAAATCAAGATTTGAAATGCTTTTGGTCTAAGAGAAATCAGGATGCAGGAAATGAATCAGAGAAGAGCATGAGAAATGTTTCAGGTTTGTATCTTGGCCGTGGTTGTCGGAGATTTAGTAAGAATAAAAAATATAAATTCAGCTAGATGCAAGCAGCGGCTAATTCACAGTACTATTCTTTAGGTATTCAGTTTTATTTACATTTCAATATGACAACTGACAATGATACAAAACATACTGGCAATGTTGTCAAAACACACAACAAAAAAGTGTGTGAATTGCTTGATTTATTATAGTTGCCTCTAAAAATCTCACCTTAATATTATTCAATATGTTTGGGACTAGTTGAACAGAATAAAAAATTAACAATAGCCAGAAATCAAGAGTGAACTTTGAACAGTGCTGCTAGATTCATGGAAAAACATTCTAGGAGATATTATTTTAAAATTAAAGAATGTCTCCTGAGACACATTCAGGCAATCATGAAAGAAGAGATCTTTTCTACTGTACAATTTTCATTTATTAAATTATGTCTTATTGATTTGTTTTATTTCTTTTTACAGTTGAATTCATGAATAAATATGTAGAACTCCTAATACTTTTGCACAGTACTGTATTTCATGTGTGGGTGATAAAATAGAATATTCTTTATCATTAGTTCAGCTTTTACTTTTTATTTCTATGCTTAATTCTGCTGTTGCAATAAACATGAAGATATTTCTTTGAGGGTGGCAGTATATAATTATGAACAAATAAAATGGAATCATTAAAAATTGAAATTCAGCGTATTGCTGGAAATGTATCCAAGTGGTCTATAGTGGAAAAGAGCACATAACACGGTACAAGTTGACAGGTGGGTTTTGTAATGATGAACAAACCAAAATTTCTCTGAAAAATTACAATTTGTGTTGAAAATATTACATGCCACTCAAATAAAAGATTTGACTGACACGAGAGAAGCTCCAATCTCCAAAACGAAAGTAGAAATACAAAATTAAACGAGGTGCAACTGATTGTATATTGAAAAGCAACAAAAGACCTCTCTCTACATAATCCATCACATATTGATTTCTGAATAGGAAACTGCTTAAAACGATGTTAATCTGTGATTTTCCACTGAGCTGCTGCAGGATTTATTACAATAAGAAACTGATGACCAGTCCAGGATACCTCAATAGCAACTGTATTTTCAATTATTTTTCTTTTGTATCGTGACAGTATCAGAACAGCAGAAATAGATGAGTATTTAAACTGGAACACAAAATGAAAAATCCCTTATGCTAGTGCTTTGAAAACAGTTAAAGAATTGCAAATTTTTTTTTTTTTCAAGCTAACTAAAATAATATTCTCTGATTGAAATAATTATCTTGGATGTATAGTAGTTCAGCAAAAAAACAAGGCTAATGCCATTAAGATGTAATTTTCATCAATGTTTTCTGTATTTTAAATCAACAGGAAAAGTGCATCAACTGTGTGTGTTAGTCTGACTAATTGCAAATGGTGCACTGCAAAAGATACAAGCCACCAGGGAAGAAACTTTTCTTTTACAGCCAAATGCTTTGTAAAATTATTGATTTAACATTTTTTCCTTTATGCTCTTTAAATCATGTAAAAACCAGATTTTGTCAAAACTGGAACTAATACTTTTGTTTGGAACTTGTGTATCTTTTTAAGTGGGATGAATAAATAAATAAATAACATCACGGAATATTTTAAGCACTGCATCAAACTTTATTCATGTTATTCTTTCGCTGTTCTTCCAGCTGTTCTAAATTTGCTATCAAGGCTAAAATAACATTTTACAGTTGATAAAACTTTTTTTAAATTTTTTTTACAGTATTGATAAATAACCGTAATCTTTGACAAAAGTTCAACCCATAAGAAACTAGATTAATGTCTAAGAACTACTGCCACCTTTTAAAAATCAATTTTACACGCACACTTTATAATAAAAGGGTTAAAAGTCTTCATGTTTTTCTGAATGTCTATATATTTAAATGGAACGAAATCCTTATAGGAACATGTTTTAATAATCATTTATCATTTGAAACATTGAACGAAACAAGCTGCATTTAGCAACAAAATGATATATAATCATACAAACAATAATCATAAATGTTTTAATGCAAGTTACTATATCAAATCATCAGGTTTCATAATCATTTTGTTCATTGAAACAAGTAAAAACGAATTCTTTAGTAAACAACTGTGTGCTCATTGAAAAACATTTATAAACTTGGTTACCTTTGTAAACAAACTCATGTGGTGTTATGGTATAGTTTTTAGTATGGTAATTTAATGGTATTGTGGAATACAATCAATGTGTATACAATATTTTGAACAAACCACTTATTGAAAGCAATCTTAGTCAATGTTTTTTTTTTTTTTTAAATTTATGCCATTTAAATTTCAGTTAGAGAAGTGTAGTTTTTGATCATGTATTAGATAAAGGAATCATCACTTATGGTTTTTAAAAAGTGCAAAGTCATTTCTATGATAAAAACCAGAAGTATTTATGACTTTTTGGCCCAAAAAGTTCAAGATGTTATGCATCCATAATGTTACACTTGTCTTGTAGGCATATTCTAAAGTGGAAATTTTTTTTATTTTGAGATGGAGTAAAATCTTCATTGCGAATCCATAATTATGTACAATGCAGAAGAAGGAAAATCATCATGTTATTAACCAGATATTATTATTATTGTTCACTTTTTTTAGTAAAATTATTATATATTTAAAAGTAAAATATTAATCTTATGCATTTATTCAGATTTTATCTGTTGATCAGAGTGTTTTTAGGTTCTGGTAAATATATAGTCATCAGTTTGAAATTTTGAGACCTATTACAATTTTCTATTGTGTATTTAAGCAACAATTAAATACTAAGAAGCTGTTTATGGTTTATTTAGCATTCGGATGAGCTCTGTAGTGTGTTGCTTCTGCTCCTAATTCACAGTACTTTTAAAATGCAATAGAATTCATTATTAAGAACTTAGGGGGAACATTATAAATGCAAACAAATAGAGTCGAAAGATAGCTGTAAATTACTCTGTATTTAACTCTTTAAATATGAATATACTGCTATAGCTTAAGTAGTATGGTTTAGATGATTTGTTCGGAGCAACCACAGTGTACTGTATGATGTAATTCCTACATTGGTGAACTGGTATGTAAAACATTATGAAAACCTGTAGATTATATCAATAAAACAAAACTTTGTATCAGTAGTCTCACTTTGTTATCTAAGGTGTGGATAATAAAAAGAGAGTATATAATGCTACTGCATTGTATTTAAAAGCAGAAATCATGAATGACATTTATGTATGTACTATACAGGCAGACAATTTATATTCATTTCATTGAGACCAGCAGAAAAATATTTATACAAATAGTACTGGAAATAATTATAGAAACAGAGGAAAAACTGAGTATAAAATGTGAATAACACATTATATAATCACATCTTATGGTAAAATGAATTGCTCTGTAATATAGTAATGTTTTGTTTTAGTATATTGTGATTGGTTGTCATGCAAACAATCTGCAGAAAAACTATAAAAGCATAGGGAATGATATCACTGTAATGTGAAAAATCATAGCCTTAACTAGTGAAGGCTTCTCCATGCAGCAGATTGCAGCCTAACTTCATGTTTCAGAAGGAGCTGCATGTAAGACACTGAAGAGGATATGTGAAACAGATACTGTTGACAATGGACGTGGTTGAGAAAGAAAACCAAAATTCTTCAGAAGTGATGTTAAGTACCTCAGGGTATGTTCTCTGTGCAGTAGATGAGCAGCAGCTAGGTATTCTGTGAATGACCTAGCTGTAGGTATGTGAGTTAAGGTTTATTCAAGAACAATAAAGTATACCTTAATGTAGAGTGCTCTCAGTAGATGTGTCACTGCACGAAAACCTCTCCCGAGGAGAGGCAACCAAACAGAAAGGCTGAAATGGGGGGAACAGAAATGAAACAGTGGGATTAACAAACCTGGAAAAACATGCTCTCTATGGATAAGTCCAAGTCTGAACTACTTGACAGTGATCAATGGCAGTTTTGATCAATACATCTATGGGTCTGCATATCAGCTAAGAGTGTCAGAAATTTGCATAAAATCAAAGGTGTACTGACTGCACACAGATACAGGCAGGTTCTCATCCATCAAGCCATTCTCTCAGGAAACACATCCCATTGGGCAGCAGTGATTCATGTTCCAGCATGACAAAGACCCCAAACGTATAACAAATGTGGTGAAAAATTATCTGAAAATGTAAAAATACTGATGGTTCACTCGCAAAGATGTCTTGGCCTATACAAAGTCTTGATACAAAAATCACTGAGGCCATATGGGGTTACATGACTAATGAGAAAGTGAAATGACAACTAAGCCTTAATGAATTGTGAAAGTGCTCCAGGATATTTGGAACAACATTCTACAGTCACAGATTGATCACCTGTATGGAAGCATGAAAACAAGGTGCCATGCTCTGTATAAAGGAAATGGGTAATATATCTAATGCTAATTCACTGCACAGTGTATCCATTTTGTTTTTGCATATTTTTGTAACACAACAATACACTATGTATGTTAGTTTATTAGTTGCAATTACTCATTATATGTGCATATCTTATGTGCTTTCATGATTATTTCCAGTACTGCATATTTCACCAAAAAAATGGTGCTAACATATGCAATTTTTTTTGTCTAGTATTTTTATTCCTTGGTTTGTACTACCACTACTAACATGACCATATCTTTTGCTCCTTTTATTCTTTTGAAGTGTCTTTTCACAAATATCATTCTCTCTCTAAAGGTAGTAAAATGAGAAGCTTGATATGTTAGCTCACATTTTTTTTTTTCAGAAGTTCAGGAAGAAGAAAGATGGTGATGATGAAGCTTTAGGTTTATTTTGGATGTTTATGTATCAGACTTGACATAGCTACAAACTCCATTTACACTAATCTTTCTTCATATATGAAGAGGACAGCTGACTGGTCTTTCTAGGCCTGCTGGTGACAGGGTATAATTTTCACACAAAGAAATTTCTTCATCCCATTTTAAGGTCACGTATGACCTTTTATGCTCGCTCTGCTTATTGCCATTACATTTATTTACAACCAGCTACTTTATATTAAACATACGCTTGTGGTGTTGGGTTTTAATGTATTTTTTTTGTTGTTGTTGCCATAGTCATCCTATTGAATGCGAGAACTGCCAGTGACAAGTGAGTTCATGTGTTTGTTAATGGAAGAGTCATTTACTAATTCTCCATTGTATCCTGCTGGTGGTAAGCTGGAGGAGTTTCTACCATATTGCTGTTAATATAAATATGTATTTGTTCTTCTTTTTTTTCCCCAGAAACAAGATAAACTGTTGTTAACTGATTTTTAGCATTTATTCTCAGCTTTATTTAAAGTTTTTTTTTTTTTTTTTAAATTGCACAACAATTTGGTTTCATATTATCTCATAAATCACAGATTAGGGTTAGGTTAGTTTTTCAGCTCTTTAATCTTTAAAATATTACTTTTTGAAACTATTAGCCGCACTGTTTTCTTTCTTTGGGGGTACAGAATTAAAGATTTCCAAACTTTGGGGCAGCACTAGTCATCGAGAGGAAAGTAGAGAGCTGCCAGTCTGAGATATAGAACTATATCAAGTTTCTTTGTTGTTGCTAATCGTTTACAGTAATGCATCATTCAATATTTTGTGAACCTGAAGTTTCACACAAGAATTTCAACATTTCTGTATTATAGTCAGTAACATTAGAAAAATATCCACAGTAGTCAAGCAGAGCAGGTTTATATAAATCCATCTGTTCTCACCTACACCTCTATAGATAATCTTCAAAAAATTACCATCATTGACAGTTGTTAGTACTATTGGCCTGTTTTATCCTCCTCATGTGTGATGATTCCACTCTCTCTCAGCATAATGTGTAATGCATGGAAGCCCCTTTCTCTTTCCCCAAAAATATTTAAAATGTGCACATGCTAACTATAAGAATGTCAAGGACTGTATACGCACATCTGTGTATTTCTAGAAAAACAGTGAGGAAAAGCACTTTTTCTGTTGGTTGATTCAGGCTCATCATTCTAGTACAAATGTCTAAATAAAATGTATATCATAAAATTAAGAAATAGCTGCCTTTCTGCCCTTTAATTTTTTTAAATTATACATTGTGATGCATGTTGAACAAAAACAAAATAACAGATGCTTTTAATATGAACTCCTTAGAATGTTTCTTGGGGTACAGTCAGATTTATCAGTTCAACCATCTTACAGTTGGTTGATCTAATCCTTTATTTCATTGTATTCTTTTTTCTTAAGTTGAGATAAAAATCTCATGGCCTTTTAATTCATCTTCAATGCATGAAAAAATGAATTAAGTGAATAATTAAACCAAAAACTTAGTTGAGCATGTGAATTTAATGAAGCATGCCTGAATGTTTAAGTTTAATTGTGCTTACCTAAACATTAAAATCAGATTTATATGAAATGATTGTTAGCAAGATTCGCCATCATTGATTGGTTAAAATAAGATCCATATTTTATATGATTTAGCTTAGTTAACATAGGGGTCAGAAGCCATACTTAGCTTACACAAAATTACAGAATAAAGAAATCTACTGAGATGGTTGACACTATTTTTGTTATCATTTTACCTCTTGCTTTTTCAATTCCTTTATCACTGAATTAAAAAAAACAAAAAACAACAATTTATTGGAATGGAAGCAGTTGCTGTAGGTTAAAGTAACTGGTATTTTTTTATGTTAATAATAAATTCAGATTGCTAATCATTCACTGAAATCTGTCTACTTTTTTGCATTTTGCTCCCTGCCAAATTAGAAATTAAATGGACATCTGTCCTTTAATATTGAAACATTAAAAAACTTCTTTTTATTATTATACCATTTGCAGTATAAAAACCACTATTTAATAAGCTAGAATGAAATCAAACTATTATAATATGTATATTAAAACATTTGAAAATCATAACTTTAACATTTTTACACCTTTCTGCTTTTTAAAAATTAAACTTTGTCATCTCCAGATCAGCAATGAAAGTATTGCACATTTGAGTAAATGCTAGTGTGATAATATTGGCATCATTTTAAGATTATCTGCTTATCAAAAAAAAGAAAACAGGCAAATTAATAATTTTTTATATATCTTAACTCTTGACAACATCTTTGTTGTAGCTGAAATTAATCTTATCTGTTCTTGAATATAAACACTTCATTTCTCCTCTCAGTGAACTGGCAAGATTAGTGGATGTATATCTTACTGTTTTTGATGCAAAAGATTTTTTATCATATGATTATTTTTTTTTAAGATGTAAATGCAAGTCGTCAATATGAGAGATGGTTTGGCATCAGTATATGCACTATGTGCTGTACTTGCACACTTAATTTGCAGGTCCAGGTGCCAAATCAAAATGTTGATGATAACTCAATGAATCTGTTTAAGCCGACAGGGTTAGAACTTTGCAAAAGTTACCCGAGTGAATTAACCTATTGATTTATGTAGTTTAGTACAAAAAATACATATGTCCAAAATGAAGAAAGGATAAAAAAATTGACCACTGGGCTCCTTTATGAAAGCTAGTTGGTGGTTTTCACTTTACTTAGTTTGGCTACAGAGTTTAAATTTGTTCACAATTTATAAAGATGCAGCATCCCAAATTATTCACCAGCAAATGTTTTGTCGTCTACTTACAGTGTTTTGTGCAGTCACGCAGTGGAAACAGAAAGTAAAAAGATATTTTTAAATATGTGTGTGGTACACGTCCGGACAAAAGAGTTTTGAAATACGTTTTCACGTTGTTTTTTTTCTTTGTGGACTTTCTGCACACACAAACATATGAGCCTAGTTTCTAGGAAGTGCGAAAGACTAATTGGTTTATTTGTTTCTCTCATGATCAAAATTATATTTGACCCTTATCATGTGCATGGACATTCGCAGGATTTTCTTTTTCAGAGGAAGAGGAAAAATGACTAAAAAATTCTGCAGGGTAAATTACATGGACGGTGGGAACTGACAAAATGATACCAAATGCAGGGAATGTGCCAAGTGATAGAAGCATGCTGGAAAGAAAACAAAAACAACATTTTTTTTGTATGGCAATGAAATTTTGCAATGTTTTTTCCAGATCTCCATAAGAAATGGTGGTGTTTTGCAATCACTTTATTTCTGCATGATGTCATGGTCTACATTCATTTCTGTACTTGGCTTCATGTGCATCAGATATCAGTAAGGATCCCATGCCGCCATTTTCTGTAATTTAAAAATTAATTTTCTCATTTGCAAAAGTGAATATTGATGTGTCAAATAATATTCTTGCATGTGAAAAAAGAGAAGAAAAATAAAATAAAATAAAATATCTTTTACAGAATTTTAAACAATAAGTATTGATGCATGAGAAATGGGAAGGAGGATAGTTGTTTTGATGCTGTGGAACTGTCAATTATGATCTATGTTAAAAAAGCAAAAAAAAAAACAAAAAAGCAAGCAAGACAGTAACTAAACTACATGTGACATCAAGTATTACAAAGCAAATGAAAAGCCATTCACTATAATTATGAAGCCTTTAACTTACAAAACACTAATACATAAAGCTGCAGGGCTTTGTAGCTCTTGGAACGAATCCATGAATAGTTGCATTGTAGCCTGACAATAGCTGCTTACATAGCCCATATTTCATAATCTGTCTTTCATTTCTGCCAACAGTAAACAGTCTCCAGGAAGAGCCAATGCATTAAGCCTCAACAATACCACTTTCTCAGATTTGCATTTGCTGAAGGCGAGCTCTGACCCATTGGTGAAGCTGGTTCCCCTGAGCATTTTTTAGTTTCTCATTAGCTCCATTCTGTAGGATGTATGTCAGCAGCAAATGTATTTTCCATAAAGAGGAGCACCCATCTAACATAAACCTGCCCAGCACAGCAGTTCTCTATGGTGATACCTGTAGACTGACTGACTCAGTATCTAATGACGAATGAAACTGTGTAGCTTGTTTATTTGAAACAAAAACCACAATATGAAAAGTAAACTATTTTTTAATTCAGTTATACATGATAATCTTTAGCAACATTATCTTGTCTTGGCATAATACAACAGTTATCAAAACAAATTTTTTATTTTTTTTAAATTTTTTAAAAATATCTCACTACAGTTCCCATAGGGAACTACACCATTTCCCCACATTTAAGTTATATTTTAATATTCTGATTAGCTACTTGGGGTGTTTTTGTACCTCCAACACATTAAAATCTATATTACTCAGCACAGGTTTAGCCATAGGGGTTATGACACACTACTTTCCTCATCCCTTTGTAATGACAAATCCATATATTGCTTCAAACTCCACATGTTTTGCATTACGAGTATGTTGACTAAATATACAGCCAATCCAACACTAGTCCTAACTGGTGCTGCTAAGCTGAGTTGGCATAACCATGGGAGAAACTGATTTAGTATATAAAGAGTTAAATCAAATTTGAATTTCTTTAAAGTAATAATTTATATACTCAAAAGATTTATAATCATATAAACTTAAGGATTTTTCTTTGTAATTATCCATTGATAATTTTTTTTCCTGTAATTTTAAGATCCAAGTTTTATGTTTTTTTTCAGGCATTTTACTTTTCCTTTTCTGCGCAGTGAATACTAGAGGCAGTCATTCAAATTAAACTTAGCTGGATACTGTTACAGTGATGCTATTTCATCCAGGCTCCATTTGAATATCCCTAGTACATCTATTTTGCACTTTGTGAATTTCCAGAAGGTCCATGCTAAATAAATCCTATGTTAACTTATTTTTTTCTTTAAATGATATAAATTTTGATCCAAACATCACAGAATATGTTGTTTTTTTTTTACAGTAAAACCACCATATAGGAAAATCTAAGAGATTGAAGGTTTTTTTTAACTTTGTTATAATGGAATCTTTGCAAACAAGATTTTCAAAAACGTATTTAGCATGGCATGTGTTTTTTAATCCTTGTGAAAGTAAAACATCCATGCTTTGTTATTTGTTTATTAACTATGACATTGAAATAGTGCAGTCAGAATAATCAGTTAAGCTGGATGGCATCATCTTGGCTGTTTTTAAAGTATTACTTTATTGTTTTTTTGCCAGGACTGCATTATCATTTAAACTATTGTGGTCTTTTTAGAATTTCTTGAACAATTTTCAGTATGCAACGTGAGATATGAGATGCAATGGCAGACAATAATTTGAGAACAATGGGTAACAAAAAAGATATGCAAAACATGTAACAATATACACTCCATCATAGGCATTACACTGGTAGAAAACAATTTCTTACTTTGCATATGCTTGCTTTTCTTACATTATGGCAGAATTTTGTAGAGGCACATGGTATAAGTGAGGTAAAAACTGATGCGATATATGGGAGAGTTTATGAATCACATGTAGGTTTTTTAATAGCTGCTGAAAAAAAATGGGCAAGAATAAGCAATACCTTTATAGGTATTCAGAAAACTATCATAGTTCACTGCCATATTGAATGATTAACCTGCGAGTGTTGATAAACAATTTATTACTTCATTTTTTTTTCAGATTTCTTCTAAAAAGGCATTTTAATTGTTTAATAGTTGAGTAATGTCAGGGTGAATTACATTGTGAAACTGATGATGTTGGCAGAGACAGTTTTATTTAGCAGTGAATCAGTACTGGCCAAAAACAGGAAGTTGAGCTGAACCTGAATTGGTTTGAATCCCTCTTTTTTTCCTCTATGACAGAAGTAAACTGGTGGAGGAAGGCAAAAAAGTTCAATGGAGACAAACTGTAATTGAACCAGTTAAAAACATTACTAGTTTGCTGTTTGGAAGACTCTGCTTTTAGAAAGATAATTGATTCAATTCTTGAAGGTCTGTGTCATAATATTTGTGTTAATATTGATAATATAAAAATAAAGTGTCAAGTATTGTCAATAACATTTGCCAATCCAGCAAAGAAGTTAAAGGTCGTCATTTTTTTTTTAAGCTTAACTGTGCAAAACATTTGGATTGTGAAATTTCAGTTTTAGAAAGACCAGTAGATTAGTACGTACCATAGCTATAAAAGAAATTGGAGGAAGACGGATCTCAGCATCTCAAGGAAGTGATTTTTGTTGTTTTTGAAGTACTCCTGTACTTGCATGCTTTGATATCTGTGTACAGAAAATATATAGCATAATAGTATATAATAGTGCAAATGCTATAAAGTGTGTCTAACATATGATTGATGCCAATGAATAGGAAGGTAAGAAAATCTTGGACATTGCAGATGAAATACTTGATATTAAATGTAGAAGAATAAGATGTCCACAAAGAAACAGATTCAAGTTGAGATTCATGAACTAGAATAAGCAGTACTGTTCTAAACTTGATACTGATTTTGCAGAGTGTCCACTTGCTGCTCACTTAGCCCACCCTTTTTAGTTAGGGTAAAGCTCGTTCCATCTGTAGAGAACTGAAGATATTCATGGTCATTCATAAGAAATTGAAACATAAGAGACATATATTAGGCTGTGCCATGAGATGGCACTTAACTTTTAATATGCTTTAGTGGTTGCTTGATTGAAGGAATTATGCCAGAAAATGGCTTAAATTCTCAGCTTCATACTATATTTGTTAATTGGAACACCATTAGAGATAAATAACCACTTTACTCAAACTAGCAAAAACAATAGCTAACTCTAGGGGATTTTTATGGCTGTAGCTAAATCTCAAAATTGTTAACACTTTTCTCAGAGCCTGCTGAACTCGATGAAAAGGAAGGATAAATTTATGCTTGAAAATAACACTTCTGCTGCAATCTTTTGTTATCTAAGGTACCAGCATGTAATGTTGTCTGCAGAAACATCAAGCAAGCAGGTAGGAGGGGTATTGAATGCCAGAGAGGAGGAAGACAAACTAGAGCTTCTGCAGGAAAGAGATCCAGCAAAATAAGTGTAATCTTGTCATGAATTCTTGTTGATGTATAACAATGGTATACTTCTATGTTTTTACTCACAAGCTTTTGCAAAGCAAAGAAATGCTCAAACTGGCTAATGTCGCACTGTCTATTCCATCAACATAAGTTATGGTTGAATACACCTTTTCTGCCACAAAGAACAACCATGACATGGAGCAAATTATGGTTATCCATCAAAAATATTTTCAAAGGGCAAGAGTGATTTTGCTTGTTGTTTTGTAAAAAGTTTGTAACCTGCACTGGAAGATAAATGTGCATTGTTTGTCAGAATACCGATTTGATGATTCCATTTGTTGACATCTTCTGACAATGGTAAAATTGTTATGGTCACAGAAAGATTGTACATGTGAACCAATTCAGAATTTAAAAAAAAAAAAAAAAAAAAAAAGATTTTTTTGAACTGGAACTAAACTGAAACACGACATATCTGAACCAGACCGGATCTTATGATGGAGTTCAACTCTGTGGCCAGAACAAACTGACATTTTTGCCTATGTGCTGCTTGGATATACTGATTATTATATTTTCAATCTTATCATCATTTTTTTCATCATGGAAAATTCAGAAATTTTAAGAGCTTTAATGCTTGTATGTTAGTAGTAATAAAAATCTAGCGAATATACATTATGAAGATTTGAGTAGGTAGCAGTACTTTTCTATCTTGGATGAATAGTTGAATAACGAAAATGTATGGAAATCCAAAAGGTTCATTTTCAGCTAAAAATTATTTGTAGAAGCTATGATGAGGGCAGACAGTGGAATGGTTAAGCTACTGGACTGTCAAAGCTAATGGTCTCTAGTTCGAAGCCTAGTCAGTACTAATTTGGTTTGGCATACTTCCCTGGCATAGTTTCTCTTCAGTCTGCTCTATCAGTTGGCCAGAGGGTTTCCTCCAGGCACTTTGGTTTCTTCCCACATTTGGAAATTAAGAGTTCTAGTAGAGACTTTTGTTAGGTTCACTCAATAACAAAAAGTGATGCTGACTGACACTTATCCGTGAACATTTTGGTCCGCCACCTGCCAAGTAGTAATATTGGCTTATGCTGCAATGTGGAGGCCATTTATGTCCCTTCATTGTCTGTGATGATGGCTCATTGTAAGCTGTGTGACTTACTGACAGACAAGACATTTATAATGGACACACCTAATTTAAATAGTAAAAAATGGCTAAAATGAAAGAAAAGTAGTAGTAGTAGTAATAATAATTTTTATCAGTTTTAATTGTGTTATATTTTTGTTAGACTTTTCAGAAAAACAAAAGTTGCATAATTTTAGTATATTTTCACACGTTTAGGTGCTGTCTTGTTATCCGGATCAGTAAACTGGAGGAAATACATTTTGACCGTGAACTTGGTTCCTAATAAGCTGCTCACACTTGGCAGCAATCCTCAAGATGATGTGTAAACATTGAATAATCCTGTTGCTATATTACACACAAAGAGTGCTGGTTAATGTCAGATAACACAGGCTAGCACATATCAAACATTTGTTTAGTCAAATCAAATTGTCTATCTATAAACAGCCAGAGCATCAATGGCGCCAATGGACAACTGTTCTCATCAGTCATGACACCAAAATATTAATTATTGATCCGTCAGCATAAATGCAATATGTTGCACTGAGATTTGAAACACACATCGGTATCTAGTTCTTGGCACTAAATGACTCACAACAGCAACAATAGGGGAAACTGCCTATTTGTTAGGTGGTAAGTTGTTACAGCACCAGTAATTACTAATTAAGCATTCAGATGAGGCTTTAATCAACATCATGTGCATTGACCTTCATGTCAATCATAGCCTCATTTGTGCATTTATTTAGGAATGACTGGTGTTATAACAGCTTACTCCTGTAATAACTATCCCCAGTCTCTCCTGTATGTAATGAATTTTTTTTTTATTTTACATCTCTGAAATGTGATGAAAAGGTTCTTATCAGATCATTATAACGTATCTTATTTTAAAGGTTTTGATGGAAACCAGTGGAACAGCAGAAAACTATTCATGTACCTTTTTTTTTTTTTGCTCCGATATATCTGCATTGAGAATGAGTGAGTCTAAATACCATAATCTACCTGTGCATCCTGTTCTTTTACAGGAGATACTGCTCTTGCTGCAATGCTGTTTCATATAATTTTATATATAGATTTCATTGAAGTTTTGACAAATGTAGTTGTTGGTCTTGTCAAAACCTGTTTGCATTTTTTAATAGGTTAATCTGTAAGATCACCTGATTTTAATGGTGGCTATAGATGGCCTTAAAGATTTCACTTAAGGCATTTCTGATACTTACTAAGTATTAATTAGAAGTTTTCATTTAAATATTGTGAAAAAAGAAAGGTTAATCATGGCCTATTTTTTTAACAAATAGAAACTACTATATTCCAGGATAATTTTGTTAAACAATGGCTTAGTACTTTTTCCATGCTGAAAAATCTTCCACAGTATCTTGTTTTGTTTGGAAACTGAAGGTCATGTTATTTATATATTTAATATTTTGCCTGGCTTTTTGTGTGGATGGCACTGTTTCTCTTATTTTCAGTTTTACTAAGAGAAAAGCTTAAAATAAAAGAGCAGTGTACACTGGTTATACAAGACAGAATATCCATCTTTTTGTCTAATTTTTACTGAAGTAATATCTGTTGATATCTAACTATCTCAATGAAACAAATCAGCAGAAGATCAAAGTGCTTTCTAAATCTCTATAATGCAATGAATTAATGTTTATTTTTGGCTGGGGGGGGGAATATTTACTATCGACAAACTCATTACCTGCTTTTACCCCATGTTGCATTATTTACAACTTATAAATTGTTTCAATTTTTGAAGAAGTTAAAACACACACACACACACAACACACACACACACACACACACACACACACACACACACACACACAGAATCCAAATGTGTACAACGTGTCTGTAACAGAATTTTCATCAATACGTTTGTTCTGCACTAAAACAGAAATGCTTATTGTATGAGAAGGATGAATTGACTTGAGTTTGGTAGCAACATCAGTTAGCCAAAGGGCTTGTTTAACAAAGTTATCCTGAGATATGTAATCCTTGTAACAGGAATGCTTTTACTGAGGATAATTTTTTAAAAAATAAAATCTAAAAAAATTGATTTTCAAAAGTAAAAACAAGATAGCACTGAGTTTAGAAAGAAATACGTGTTTTTCTATCTGTTTGACTGGGCTAATCAGTATTTTTAAAAAGCTTTTAAATTTATTTTCATTGTGAAGAAGACCAGGGTAACCTGAAACTAATTATTTTTCTTTTTCTTCCTAAGTTCGACACACAGTTAACTCACTGTTACATTTAATTTATATTCTATTAACTTAAAATTTATAGATTTTTTAAGAAAACTTTTTAACTTGTTTTTAAATAGTGAAATGCTTTCTTTTCTCGGTATTATGATGTCACTTTTTTGAGAGAGAAAAGCATGGCTGTTTGTCATACTCTCATATAATGTTCTCAAATCTGTACATATGAATAAAAAATATAATCTACCTGATAATTTTCAAAGTATTATACAGTTGTCCCCCGGTATTCGCAGGGGTTATTTTCCTAGAGCACCCACGAAAAGTGAAAAACCGCGAATATTGGATGTGGTCCATAAAAATGCCTATAAACGTCAAAATATAACGTAAAATATAAGTAAATATATAATAATAGTTTAATAAAAAATACAACACTCAGAGAAACACTCGAGATAGCTACACACGGTAAACTGGGATGATGCTGGGCTGCATCTGCCTGAGACAGCACCTCGTGGGCAGCAGCCAATCAGCAGCAAGGGGAAACGAATAACGCTCTCGGATTGGCTACTTTCAAACCTCCAGCCAATAGCGTTTATTTTATATTGATATTTTGCTGAATTTTCATTAGTATTTATATTACAAAATTAGTAAATTGTATTGTTATTAATAATTTAGCGTTAAAAAATATATATTGCCACGAAAAAAGCCATAAAAAATCGCGGAAGATATTTGCGATTCTGCGAATATGCGGGGGTTTCCACGAACAACTAATAGTTAGGTTCTAAGGAAAATTCCACGAATAACCGGGGCCACGAATGCGGAACCGCGATTACACGGGAGTCGACTGTGCTACATTTTTTTTTTTAAAATCTAATCATTAAGGTAATATGTGACAAAGCAAAAAAAAAAAAAAAAATTTGCAATCAGTGTTCTGTACATTCTTCTGGACTTTAAAGCATCTTTATGAAAAACCCACACACGATGTTTTTCTCCTTCACAGCTGAGCTTTTATACTATAACAAGTTGAATTTGTGACCCTGGACTGCTACCAGGGGAAGCACTGGATGTTTCATAGCCACTTCATCAGAATATGTATGCCCACTCTACTTTCAAAAACTTTTTTCTGTTTGCCAGCTGGCTGGGTAAAACATTGTCTTCGTGTTCTTAAAGAGCAAAAATTCACATCCCCTAATATTCTAAGATTGAATCAAAAGCAATTTTAAAAATGTTATGCTCTAT
Source organism: Nautilus pompilius (assembly GCA_018389105.1). NCBI lineage: Eukaryota > Metazoa > Mollusca > Cephalopoda > Nautilida > Nautilidae > Nautilus > Nautilus pompilius. Next base: position 1,606,512 of record JACATO010002134.1, read on the forward strand.
TTGTGCTTAATCTGTAACTAGCATTAGAATACATCAGCAGATGTATTCTTTCTGCCCACATACAAACTAGCAACAGGGTTGTAGTTTTTATTTAATGGTCACATGCAGCAATGCTGTGTGGTTAAATATTAATTATCTTGCATATAAAATTACTAAAGTATTTACATTAATTTTTTTTTTTTTTTTTTTTTTTTAATGAAACAGGTCGGGTATCTTTTACTCCAAAAGAACTCTCCTCCAGGTGTCTGATCATTCAGAAAGTGTCAAATAAACCGGTTAGACAGTTTACCTGTGGTAAACTTAAAATAACCGGAAATTAGATTTTGGTGGTGGTTAGTTTAAGAATATTCTTGAAAGTCTCCTTGCTACTGATAAATATTGCCACTTTGTCTTGCCAATAATGTTTCATGTCATGCTTGTTTTGCATAGTCTTTTACCTATTTTGTCATTAGCCAGTTGTTATGCTTTAAAGTAACATTTGTTGAATGGTTATTTTATCTTGTTTGCTTTAGAATATTCTCTTGCCACTGCTTTTAAAGCATATTTTAATAAATAGTTTATTCTTCTGTTGTCATAGGTGTCTACTTGTGTCATTTTCTGTTGAAAGAGATCTTGCTGAGTTTCTGTAAGTTGTAAGGACTACAAAAACAGTGCCAGTGCATATTAGCAGGTGAGATGTATTGTAACTAGTTTACAGAGAGAGGAAGCAGGAAGGAAGTAAATGAATTTTCTGGTCATCTATGTCACTCTAGCTATTGTTGATCATTTGTTTTGTGGTTTGGTTGTTTTTTTTTTATGGTGGTGAATGTACGTATGTGTGTTTATGGGTATGCTTGTGCAACTCTTTTCAAAAGCCCTGTGTGGTCCAACGAAACCCTAATCTCTAGGGCGACAAAGAAAGCCTGCTCAGACAGCACACCTTGATTTTAACTACCTTTTTTTTTTTTCCATTATTTGTCAACTTTTTGGTGCGAAATCAACAATAGTTATAACTATTATCTTATCTATGTGCCAGTATGGCTAATGATGGGGAAAGAAGGCATCTGCAGATATCATTGCTGCTGCTGCTGGTGTGACATCACGAGTTGTCTTTGTATCTACACCACAATTTTATTTATTTGCGCCAAAAACCAAATCCTGAATTGAATAAGTGATGTATCTGGAATTTTACCTTCTGGCACATGAAATTGTTAATGAGTTGAAGAATAAAATATTGTTGAGTTTCTGTATTGGATCCAAGATCTTAAGGTTGATCAACCTTCATACCATCTACCCTCTATGGCAAGACATTTGAATAGTTGATTGCCATTTGGAGGGACTTTATGATGATGATGTCAAAAGCATGATAATTGCATATCATTACTTTTAAACCTTCAAGTGCTATGTTGATATGTAAACTAGTTATTGTTAAAGCTAACGCTGTCCTTGGCACCACAGTTCTAACATTTAATTGACACCTACAAAAAGCCTTTAGTTCTTCTTTGAGCCATTGTATTTGGATGAGAGTTCACTTATGGCAGAAGCCAAACACCAGACCTAAATTTGTTATCATCTAAGCTCCAAACTGTTGATGAAGAGCTAAAGCATCTAGAAAATGTCAATATTCTATAGATCACTTATGCCAACTGGGCTGCACATTGTCACTGCCTTAATGCTATCCATTGTGGTATACTCTCTGTAGAGATTTCAAAGTTACAGTAAATCCACAGATTCAAATGTAACATTGCCACATTTTGCATCTTGAAGACTGACCTATTTATAAAACTGCACTTACCAAATGCATACCTTTAGGTCAAATTTAATGAGTTAAAGAACTTGATGGTTATCATTGTTTTATTATAGCTGTCTGCCATTTGGGGTACATTCTATCCTTGCATGATTCCAGAAAGTCATGGATGCTATTATTGCAGGATAACCACCATGTGCTGCATAGTTTAGATCTGATTATCAAAGGCATCAATAATGTTGATCATTTTTATAACAAGTTTTATAAAAAAAAAAAAACAAATTTTTGTTTTCTTCTTTAAAAAATTCATCAGCATTTGTTTTTGTTGGTTTTAATGTTTTGAAGAGTAATTTCTTGTTTTTTAGTGTAAATGTTCATACATAAGCTCAGGGGTTGGAAGTCTAAAATTATTCCATGTGAAAGCATTCTGGATTGAAAGGATAATTTCTTGTGATTTTGTACACTTCAAGATGAATATTTTTAAAACTTTAACTGCAAACACTGACTGAATTAGATCTTTGCGTTACAGTTGACAAAAACACCTTCCTCGCTGATAATCTGTCTGACAATTCCAAATTGTGAAAACATATTTGAGTTTTTTATCACTTGCACTGTCATATTTGTTTATTTATTTTAAAGCAGCAATAAAAAGGGAGGGTTTTAATTAAAGAAAACCAACCTCATAATTTTTTTTTTAAAATTAGATTGTATCGACAAGCACATTTGAATTCTTTTCGAATGAGTCACATTATCTATGCTTAAGCTTAATTTTTTTTCAATGTTTTGTATGCATTTCTTGAAGAAAATAAAAATTTTTTTTTTGGAAATCCAGAATTGGTTAATTAGCAAACAAATAACAGGACAGTGTAACATCTTCTGGAATGCACTGTCTGCAACACTGTTCGGATGAGTTCTCAATCAAATTAACTAGTATGTATCAGTGAACATCTGGCAGTAATCAAATTCTACATATGGGTAATCCAATTGATTCAGATGCCGTAATCCATAGGGAAATAATAGAGATGAAACCAGTTGGAGTCTTGTCTGTTATGACGTGATAAGCATAGAAACAAATCCAAAACAGGTTATCTACCTCATGAATCCTTACTTGTCATTTATAGGCAATGCTAATGAATTTGTATAATCAACTTTTTGTTTTTGTTTTTTTATTTTTTTAGATTGCAAAACCAAAACTTAATTTTGTAGTTAAGTCATTTTCCTTCCAACAGATTGTGTTCTTTCTTAACTATTGTTATAAAGAAAGAATTTCTTATCAGTTGACACTTACTTTTCCTTGTTATAGTAGTTTTAAGATGGCAAACATTCTTTTCTTATTTTAAGATAATTCTACTCGTTTTCTTTTTACTCCAGACATATCTGAAAATCTGCTACCCATCCTTAGCATGAAGTTTGGTTCAACATTACAGGAAAAGAATAACATTTTAATGTTCTCGATATTTTAGATTATCTAACAATTGCATTGTTAATTGAACAACCTAATTTTGAAGGGTTAAAATAGGGTTATTTCAAAATAAGTACAGCTTCTTGGATGTTGCCTAATAATGATAAACAGTACTGTGTATCTTATCTATCTTTTAATTTTTATTATCATTATTATAAGTTGTTGTATTGTAAACCAATGTTCACAAGACAGAAAACCCTCCCTGGTGACGGAGTGTAGTGCCACGGTTGGCCACTAAGAAGCTTTTCCATGTTTGGCACAGAAAGCCTTACAAGAACTCTTCATTTTGCAGATGTAGTAGGAAACCAGTGTTCAGTGCAATCATTGTTACATCATATTCATTACATTGTCTAAATAATCCATTTAAGAAAATAATATAGTTTTGTTATTGTCTTTGCTAAGATGTTTTGCTTAATGATTATTTCCCATATTGTGTATCAGCAGTATTGAATATAGCTTCTTGTCATAAAATAGTATCCAAGCTGTTAGTGCACTTTAATTGTCTCCCTTTTTACACAGAAATTGCTTTGTAAATTTATACTAATTTGCTATTTTGGAATGCTTTTAGTGACAGTTCTTGTTTTAGTCTTCACATTTCTATCCTAAAAAACAAGCAAACATATACAACAGTGGATTAAAATGTAATGGGAAGAGAAGAGGCCGATATCTAATGACCTAGAGGGAGAGCATTTATTCAGGAAAAGAAAAAAAAACAATAAAAGTTTGTAATTTATAATCTTTGGAAAGAAATATACAGTTCACTCAGAATGGGTGCTAAGACTCAAAAAAAAGAAATGACCGTAGTCTGGATTGTGTTTAACGTTAAGGAAAATCCTGATGTCAGTTTCCTATGCTAAGTTGAGGGTGGGGGGGGGGTAACATGGTACGGAGGTTGGCTGCATGCCTACAGCAGAAAATCCCTACTGGAATTCTTTGTTTTAGATATGGGAGGAAACAAGTGCCCAGAGGAAATTCATGCAGCTGGCTGGTGAATAAGAGTGAGCAGAAAAACAATGAGAGAAGTACGCCAAACCAAGTCAGACACAGGCTATCTAGTAATTTAGCCACCAGACCGCCAGCTGCCCTTTCTTTGGTTTAGAAGGCAAAAGTTTTGAATATATAATTTTAAATTTAGAATGAAAATTGAACTTTACCTATTATGTCCACCTTGATTTTGACCAGGCATTAGTCATAATTACATCTTTAGAATTTACAAAATAAACATGCAAAGTTTCTGCATTTAAACTTAGTTTAAGACTATTTCTACTACTAAATTTATGAGGAATGACTGTAGCTTATGCTCACTGTACTTTATTAAAATGATAGATTAAAAAAAAAAAAAAACAGTTGCCAGAAAATTAACTAGAAATACAATGGATTGTATATTTACTCATTTGTTATCATTTAATTAGTAAATGACAGTAAAAACAAAAAAAATATATACTTAGGTAGGTAATTTCTACTTCCTTAGACTATGAATATTTTTTAAAAGTTTCCAGTATTTCCATGCAGTCATCAGATAGCACTAGTGCACAAGAGCCAGTATAGATAGGAAAGAGAGATGTCCATAGTCAATTCAAAAGATTTTTGTGTATTTACACAGTTGAATAATGCATGCACAAAAAGAAATGATATTCAGTACTGACTTTGTCCTTGAAACAGTAGAGAGCATGAGGTTGATCATGTGTACGTATTTAGTGTTGTTTTTTTTTACTTTTAACGAAATATAGAATTTCTTTTATTTGAAAAAAAAAGTGGGGGCAGCAGCAGTGATATTTAGCATTTTCTATCTAGTCACATGCTGTCCATGCAAACTCAAGATTACATTTTCATTCTGCCATGCATCATTGATTTTTGTTTCCCCTCAAAACAGCTTGCTTTTTTTAAAAAATGTTTCATTTTCATGGCTTTATCTTTTGAATTTCATCAGTATTTGATTACAAAAGATATCTTGGTAGGCATTACTAGGGTTGTTTTCATTGTTAGTAGTCTATTCGAGAGCAGAAATTCAAGGCCGGAAAGTCCGTTTGCTAACATTCCATTTTATTTTCAGTTGACATCCATCTTGAAGTTTGGGGTAACACTACAAAGACACTTTGATGCGGGGAGGAAGGAAATTTGTTGTTGTCAGGGAACTGCGGAAATTAGGCAATGAAAAGAAATGGTATGGGGGAGCCATGTAAGACCTTATATACATCTGCAAACAGTGGTGATTTCTTCATGAAGTGTAGCTTAAAAAAACATTCTTTAACTTTTGTGGTATTAAAAAGTTGAGCATGAATAATTTAAGAGTATTTTCAAGCATTTTCTTTTATCAGCTTATCTCATTTTGCAGTTTTTCCAGGAGATCACCAAAAAATATTCATAACATCATTTTTTTTTTACATAAATTATATATTTTTAATTGTATTTCACGAATAGTTCACGATAAAATTAATGTATACGTTGCATTCACATATGCTAATAAATACATCTAATACATTGGGGAAAATAGATGTATTACATTCAACATAGAATATTGTTTAATTTAAATAGATAATTTTAAATTAAATTGTATATTAAAATGTATCAGTTTACTAGTTTGTGAAAATATTTGTATATTGAAGAAGTTAATATGGCAGGCATACGCATTTTTAGAAAAAGAGCAAAAACAGAAACAAAAATTAGTTTAGGCATCTGCATGATCAGTCTGTACTATTTTTATGTGCAGTTTTTTTTCTTTAAAATCTCCCATTTTTGGTGTTGCGTTCTAATTAATACCAAACACACGTGTGGGTTGCATTGTTGTTTGAGTGCCAAATAATTTACATCATCAGTTTCTTTCTTTCTGTGGTAAATCTGTTGGCCAGTGGTTTGTTTTCTCCAAAAAATTAGATTTTGCAGCTTTGAAGTCAATCCGTTAAGAAATTCCACATTCATGAACAGGATTGTTTGAGGGAATCTTTATCTTCATAGCACATTGCAGACGTTTACTCGTTCACAGAATCATTGAAACAGGATGTTGCAGCAGTCATTGTATGTGTTAACAGAGGAGGCCCAATTTCTTAGATTTCAAGAGTGAAAAGGGTTAAATACAAATTTCAGTTTTAGAATGTAATGCAAACACATTGCAAAGAAAATGAATCTGTGATTAAGAATGGAGAAAAGATTTAATTTCACATAGATGTGACTGATGTATATTAACTTCGTTAAGAATTATATTGAATAGTTTCCTGCAAAGCCTTGGATCATATATTGCTAGGGGAAATAGGAAACTTCAATTGAGTGGATGGAAAAATGAAGGTTTACATTATTTTATTTCCTCCAGATCTTTATCAGCAAAGTGAAATTTTCCAGGAGAGTCATCTCCATCATTTGCCACCAGAGCAATATTGACATATGTAGTTATGTTTTAAAGCTTCTCAAATGAACTGTGATTATTACTAGAAACTATTGTCGTTGTTGAACTTAATCCTCAGCATTTTAATATTGCATGTTTCACTTAAAGATGTCTTGTAAAATTCTCTCTTTTGATCTACATCACAATTGTCTCTTTCTAGATACATTTAATAACTTTTTTAAAAAAAAACAACAACAACACTACTTTGAAAAACATTTTAAAAATCTCTTTGGATGTTTCCTGACTGGTTTACTCATAGATTTTTTTTTTTAAATAAGAGAAGCAAGAACTAATGTAGATTTTTTTGTAACTTCAGGGGCATTGTATTTCAGCTTAAGTGGAATTTTCTACAATCAAATTACAGTTTAGTTTGTTCTGGTTTTGTATGAGTTTCCCCCCACCCCCAAACATTTCAAATATTAAATGGTTATTTGAATTTTATCAGTAGACTGTTATTAGAAAACATCTTTAATGTTTTAGCGATGCTACAGGCAAACACCCAATAGTTTTTGTAACTTATAACTCGTGTGTGGCATGTGCGTGCAGAACAAAAAAGAAAGCCTACAAGAAAAAAATATTGGACTGACTGGGATCACTTGTTGTTTAAGTCACAATCGGAATGTTATGTAGGACTTATGATCACTCATTTCAGTATGAATACTCTGAAATAATACCATGAACACTTCAAGGAAAAAGTTTTTGAAATATTGATAATTTACTTGTAGACCTGGTTGCCTTTCTCCAGTGGGCATAGGACAACTTTAAAATGACTTCAGTAACATCAGAGGGTGTCCTTAAGACTGCGCTTTGGTTGCACCATTTAGTTATTCTTTAGTCTCCAGCTATAGGAATTTCATTATGATATTTAATATATATTTAAATAAATTATTTAATATATTCAGACTTAGATGCTGTTCTGGGTTCTAACAAATTTTTGTAAGTTTTATTAAGAGAGAATTCCACACTACTCTGTAACTTTCAACAAGATATCTTCTTAACTGATACTAGGACACTGCTGCTATTTCTTTTTTTCACCTTTCATACCAACATATGAGATGATGTTAACATGATATATAAAAAAAGGTATTAACTTTCTTCTCATTGCTGTTAACCACAAAGGAATTGTTACTGCAGATAAGATTAAAAAGACCATGTAGATTATTCCATGTACCTCATGAGCATGTTTTAGCTATTAAGGCTTTAGAAGTAAAGACTGAAAGCATGACCCAAGACACATGGCACTTTTGGATTACATTCATCTATTAACCCCTTAAATGTTCCAAAATCATCTGTTATAAAATAAGGAATAGAAAGAACTTTCAAAATAGCAATATGATTTGTATTATTTTGATAGCAGTAATTTATGGAATACATTTATTATTACATTAAAAAGAAAATATTTGCCAAGACTTCAGTAAGCGACAAGATTTTGTAAATCGAGACTATTTTGGTGTTTTTATGTTTGAATTGTCTCCTTAATTTATGAAATACTAAATGAAGAAAACAGCAATAAAATGATATAATCTTGAGGATGGTGGAATTTAAAAAAAAAATGATTCAGATCACATCAGCAATGGTGTTTCACTATCACCTTGTCCTTGCTCTTTCTTTGGCTGAACATATCATTGCTTTGTATGTATATGCCTAGGAATGCCAAATGTAGAACTATGCTGTTTAGATTTGAACATACATATTTGGATGTTGACTTTTTTAATGGACATTGACAATAATGAGTCTGCTAAGCAAACTGTTCATCAAAAAATTGTGTTAGTCAGTAACAAAGAATTTGAATATTAAAGTTATTCTTGAATTTTTAAAAACAAAGAAAAAATAACCCTTTAGAAAGTGATGGAAAAGAGTCTTTTAAAAAAAAAATATTTCTGTGAAATTAATTTTGGATCTAGTGCTTCACATTACTCAATGTTTTGAGGTCATCCCTAACTGCAGAATTACCACATTTTAAATTTATTTACTAAGTTTTAACTATTGATTCTTTCATGAATTTCCTGTTTATTGACCTCCCTGCAAAACAAAAAAAAGAAAAAATAATCAAGGGTCATTGATACTGAAATTCAACAGGTTTGCATATTGTCATGACACATATTGAGAGTTTCATTGGAATATTTCACTTTGAAATTTTGGATTTAATGGCATTTTTAAATGGCGATGACAATGAGTGTTTTTTTTAAGTTGAAGAACCTTTCTTTTATCTAGTAAACAACAGCTACAAAATTAATTAAGGTAGATGGAAATAAATGATTCTCATTTTTGGACTTAAGATAAACAATAAAAACAAATGTGCTTCATGATCACACTGTGGTTGAGAATGTTAAATGAGAAGTCAGCTTTTTTCATGATCAATTCCCTGTAAGCCACGATTTTTAATTTTGTGCAATATATTAACTCTTGAAAGGGTTAAATAAATATAGCTAGATAAGGGATGAGGTTTCTTTCCCCCTCATTTGTTAAAAATGAGCATTGAGTCTCTTAAGCTGATAATTAAAGATCTTCATTTAAAATTAAAAAAACAAAAAAACTTTGTAGTAATGCATTGCTTTTCTTGGCATTGACCAGAATTAGGGTCCCTAGTCATGTGGTAACGAAAGCAAGTTCCATCTTTAAGCTTAAAGGTCTTCACAGAGCAAATGTTCTTCAAATTCCAAAGTAAATTTAAGGAGAATACATTACCCCATGATTGCAGGGATATCATATATCACTTATTATTCAAACATCACAAATGAGTAATTAATTGCAAATTTACCATCATGTAAAAATGGAGTATATCATTTATTGTCATTGAAAATCCCATATCACATTTCCCATTACAAGGTTTTATCACACATTGATTTCGAAACAAAATGGTAAATACATTGAGTGATTTTATGCCCGCTCAGTCACTTATTTTTCAGTAATTTTTTTCTATTAGGTTGCAGCATGAATATGGCTTCATTACTATCATTCAGTTTTACAAGTTGCATTCCAATTGAAAAAGTGGCTTCCTCCAACCCTGGAAAAGAATCAAGGTCTAACATCATCCAAAATATCTTTTACTACAAATAAAGTTTTCTGATGTAAATTGTTGTTAGAAGTTTCCTGGCTATCCAGTTGTGCAATGAAGTATAGGGCTTGCTTCAAATGAAATGGCTGCCATACAAGTTTATCCAAGTCAAGGTCACTCAACTTTCATTACTATCAGTGCTAGTTTGACACTGGGAATCAGACAGTTAACATTTGCTAAAACCCATAGCTGGTCCAGAAAAAACAGTAAAACATGCCGGTCATTTTAGATGAGCAAAAGGAAAGGTCAATGACCAAAAATCTCGTGGATGCAGTTTAATTATGCATTCAAGCAGAGTTTCCTGAAACAACAATCCTACACGAATTTTGGGAATTTTTATAAGTCATATTTAAGTTTAAACATGTTTAATTGTTTGGATTTCAAGATCATGCCAAACTAAAGACTTAGTAGTCATAATATGACATCCCTGATTGAAATTTGGAATTTTTTTTTTTTTCCAGTTAATATTACAATTTTTAATGCTAGGGCCGTCTGATACTTTGCTGAATAGGTTAAAGAAAGCTTCTCTACTGTACACTATACAACCAGTTGATGATTCTAGAATGTTGTACTTATTTATTCTACTTCAAAAATATTGTAATTTGGCCAGGAATTTAATTGGTTAGCTAGCCATTTCAAAATGTCCCAGAATCAGTGATTTTATATTCTGTTTAAATTAAACTTAGGAAAAAAAAAAACCGGATTCTTTATAATGTGGAAATCATACATGTCAAGAAAATCTTTTCTCTCTTTTCTAATAATAATAATAATCTGATTAGTTGTGTACTTTAAAAAAAAAAAAAAAAAACTTTTTATTTATCATGTGAAAACTCAGAGCTGGTGTTTTCAGTCATCAATGCCCTTGATTAATCGAGGCCAGCTGCCAAATGTACTTCAAAAACTTGCTGATGATTATAGATATGTGTTATTGAGCAGTTCTTTTGCCAATGGGTTAATTGTTAGCATACACAACAAAAGATGGGCAAACCACAGTATTCTGTCTTTGCATTATTTTTGATACCCCATCTTGGTTCAAGCTATATATTTGTTAGTAATAAATCTGATCTGTTTTTAACCTGCCACCCAAGGAAAGCAGTGGAAAATAAAAAGCGGGTGTTTAAGTGAACAACTTATTTGAAAATGCATTGTTCCTGATCTGACAAGAGTTCATTTGGGTTCAATTGTGAATGATGCCTGATCTCTATTCTCAATTCATTTATCACTTTGCATTCTTGAGAAGAATGTTTTAATTTTGCTGAGCAATTATTAGCTGGGGACAAAGAAATTGAAATTAAAATCCCAGCCTATCTGTCTTAAAGTTTTTACTGGATGCAAAGACCACGACCAAAATGCCTTTGATATGAAGAAAAGATGATGCAATGAAAATTTGGATTGATTGCTTGCATGTCGCCTGAGGCCAGATAAAAGCCTGAACATGATTGCCATACCAATTGTGCTCTTGTTCACACCTTGTCATGTAAAAACGATAGCAGCCCCCTAGGTGGAGCCCCAGGTTTGGTTATTATGGGCTTCAAAAGGGAGAAAAGAAAGCTAATGAGAATTAGATCCGATGGTAGTGACATAGAGAGGAAATGTAATGACAGCTATTTTTGAGGACAGATTCCTGCTCTCACCTCCAATACAATAGTCTATGTTTAAGCTTGCAATTGGATTATATTCAAAATTTGAGTGCTCTAATTTGTTTTAATGATTATACACCAGTAATTGGTATGTTTTTGAGAGGCTACTTGCCTTCTGGAATGAAAACATAGCCAGGGGAATTATCATTCTTTCTTAAGTCTGCTGCTGCTGCATGTGTTTTGTAAGATTTGATGGTCACTCAATTTTCTTTCTCCTAGTAAGCATTACTTTATGATTTGTACAGTAAAAATCAGTGGATTACAAACACTGTGTGGCCTGATCTGCCCTTAATGAAGAAGGCAATGGGCAATGACTAACAATTCATAATATAACAGTTGTACACCATTTTTCTTGTTAACTCAGCTGGTATCCACAAAACGTGATTTTATTTTTATCTTTTGCCAAGTAAAATAAAAGATAAAACTTCGATTCACTTATCAACTTATTGATAACTTTGCATTGTTGTACATCATTTCTTCTTAACTAGTGTCTGTCGTCATTTTAGTGTTAAGTTTAACCCTTGTTTTAGATTTCTATAACATTAATCAAAGGTAACATGCAATTTTGAAACTACAGAAAAAACAAAACAATTATTTAAAAATGAGCTTTTTTAACATTTTATAAATAACTGATAATGATATTAAAAAAAGAGCAAATTATCCTTTGTTGTTAGTAAATTTATAATGTAACTTTTCATGTAACCTATTAAGGAGAATTATCCTTGCAATTTTAAAACTGAAGATGGGAAAGGAAAGAAAAAAAACAGGGAAAATTGCATTGTTGAGAAATTAAATGTAAAATTTTTAACACATTTTAACCCACCATATAAAACATCAATTTTTACTGCCATTATAATACCTATACTAGTTAGTATTTGTGTTGAATTGACTCTGTATTTAGTCAACACAGTTAAAAGTAAAACACAGGACACAGGGTTGGAGTGACATGGATTTAGCTTTACTTACAACATCTTTAAATATTTGTTATAATTTATCTCCTGTTTTTTTTATTTTTTTTATGGTAAACAGTTAAAAGATCTTTCTGACAGTTCCACTGATGCTACTTTCAATAAACTATGTGGTAGACTTTCAGACATCAGTGCCAAACAATATTTGGTATTTATATATAGATGTTGTCTTTGATTAAGGTTAACAAAATTTGTTTGGATTAGGGGATATGTTGTACCTGAATTTTTTTTTTTGGAATTTCTTCAAGAAGCTTTAGTAGTATGTACTTAAATCACATGAATAGCTGGGCCATCAAGTAAAACTAATTCTTGTTTTGAACGGTGGTGCCTGCAAAAATATAAAACTTATCTAATGACCCTGGATTTAATGGTTCATTTAAGGTCCTTTTTCTGATTTAAGTAAGGTCATTTGAACACACAATCTACGAATATCCGTTGTCTGATTTTGCCATTGTTTAATTTTAATATGCTGCAGAGTAAAATGATTGTGAGTCTCTTTACATGTACTGATGTCAGCTTGTTTTGACAAAGCTGTAATATACCAGGCTTGACTGAAATTTGTATTTACTTGTAGATTATAAGAGAGAGAACTTTGTATTTGTTATATTATCTACATACAGTGAATCCTCTTTTAAGTGAAATAATTGGTGTGCACCTCCTATCAATCAATGGATATTTTTGGTTAATAGAAACTAGAATTTTATTAGAAGAGTAGGTACTTTTCCTTAAAGTTGTTTGGAATATAAGGAAAGGGTTCATTGTGTGGATAAATAAATCAGATAAATAAATTTAATAAAAATATATTTACACTCCTCCTATATGAAATCTCAACAGTATAACATACATCTAACTTGTATAAACTGCAGGAATTTTCCATGTTATTTTTAATATAACATGATGATCTTCCCCTGAACTAATTAACACACACCTGTCAGCTTTTTTAAAAATTAATCTGAATATTAAGACTTCCAAACCTGTATTTCATGATCTTGAATCATATGGATGTTGGATTATGCTCATCAGCCAATAACCATTGAACAAAAACTGCACAAACAATGAAGTACAAAGAGAAATTCAAAAGAATATGGGATTTTCTACCAATTTATTAAATATTGATTTGTTTTCATGCATTGCTAGATGAACTGTTACAAAGTTTCTCTTCAGTTGCTAACTTGCTTGTCATTACTATCTTCAGTAGCATTACTTCTCAAAACAAAAGTCATGAAAGCAGTCAAGGCATCTAGAATCATGCTTTTTAAAAATTACTATGGATCTTTCTGAAAAGCTCTTTTACATTCTGCATTCTTATAGCACAAGTTCAACAAAACAGCAAATATGTTTGCCATGTCTGGGAATTATTTAATGTTCAAGGTTGAGTTAATGGTAATCACTTCAGACCAGAGGATGATCAGTTTTGTTTTTTTTCTCTTCTCAACCACCAAGGGGATGCTATCATCATGAAGGAGATGAAAATGATCATAATCCTTTTTTTAGCAGCTCAGCATCAACTTTAGAGGGGTATCTGCAGCTAGTTTTACAAACGAAAATGTATGCAAATTTAACTCATTGTTTAGAAAGAAAAAAAATACTAACTGTACATTTTAAATATTATATGTTGTCATGAAGAGAGTAAAGCAATAAAGGTAAATTAAACTAAACTAATTTGGTCTATAGTCTAGGGTCTGTTTTCTTGGAGGGATCTAAAACCACCAAATCTGACAACATTTTGTCGGCAAATGGAAATTTGTCCAGCAGAAACTATCTTTTTAATATTTTTTTCCCCAGATTCTTCTATTATCTGTTTACTGAATATCCATAAATTGGTCATGGCTTTAATTGGTTTGATAATGAATGCTGCTGATGTGTTTTATTGTTATACATGAATAAATTGTCATATTCCTGGGGAGATGTGGTGTTTATCATGCGGGTGGGTCCTCACAGGCAATCCAACAGATGATCTCATTATATGTATCTCCTTGTTTACTAGGTTGATCTACTGCGAGGCCTATTCTTAGATGTTCTTCATCTGGGTGAGAGAACTCCAATCTTTGTGTTATCTGCCTGAGCACAAATTAGAGAAGGCATATGAAATAAGATATTTTAAATCCATTTCTCTCAAAACACAAAGCAATTCCAAAATATACTCAATAATTATGTCTCTGCTTAAGTACTAATATTTGCCTCAATCGTTCCTGGGAGAAAAGAAAGAAAGAGAAAAAAAAAAAAGATTTAACTTAGCAGAAACATGCTGCAGGAAGAGAAGAGTCTACTTAGTCAATGGATCATGAAGCCCCTCTGAGATGCTTTACTCGGCCTAGTTTCTCAACATCAAGATGGCTGGCAAACTAACTTCTAACTGCAAGGCAATGGTTATGGGACCTGTTATACACCTTTCCCTTGGAAAACTATCAAGTGGAACAATGTTTCAAAATTTCATACTGGTCCACATCAATGAAGACATAGACCTTGTACTCTTCTTTTTATGACCTTAAAATGAAAAGGAAGATATTAACAAATCTAAACAAGAATAACAATAAAAGATTATACAATACAATGTCAACTTGAAGTTAAAATAACAATGCACAATTTTTTTCTCATTTTCTTTAACTAAACTTCTCCTGTACTCAAAGAAATAGTAGATGTCCACAGATAGATCATCAATGAGACTGGAGTTTTTTTGATGGAAGACTTAGCACAAAGGTTTGCAAGATGGTAGATGTACCTAATGCTGAACATTTTCTCATTTGTTTTTCAAGCATTTCAGACAGGACAGAGTTGTTTGATTCAGACCATGGCTTTGCATTTGTCACTGGCAAAACCGATGAGCTTTTTTACCAAAGGTATCTCCATTCTACTGAAAGTTTGATAGAACTCAGTAAGTAAACTTTATTAAATCAAACTTAAAAAGAATTTTTAAAATTATATGGAAACAGTTGTAAACTACATTTTAATAATTACTGAGTTTTTAATTTTCTCTGATCTGATTCTTATGTCTTATCACCAGTCATTCACTTCAAGTTAATTACATGCATTACTCATTTAACTTTACTAGCTTATTATTTATTAATATTAATAGATGCATTTGTGTCTATAAACCTAAAAGGATAAAATTATAAATGTAGAAGCTGGAATGTGAATATGGAAACTCATTAAAGCTCATGTTTGGTTATTAAATTTACTGTCTCATTCTTCAACCCACCTCACTACAACATGTATACATGTATGTTTAAGAATGCTGCAAAACCCCTCAAGGTTGATTTTAAATACTTGAAAAAGTTTTGGTTCTTTCTCTTCAAAAGTACAATCAAGTATAGCCTGTTGTTTCTTTGTGTTCTTGTCATCACTCTCATTAATCATCAAAGAGAAAGGGCCTGTCTTGCATCTTTCAACAACTTGGTCCATGTCAGCTTTAGCTTGTCCACTTTTAATTATTTGGGTGACTCTCTTGTTCTCGCATTTGAATTTAGCTGCAGCTTCACTGTCACTGAACATTTCTCTCACGTTCAATAAAATGTTCAGCAATTATCACTGGCAAATTATGTTTGGCCACAAATTGGCAAAATAAAACCTCTGCCGTTGTCTCATTTGGTTTTGGTCTTTTCTTCTGAAAATAAATATTTATGGGCATGAACTATTTACTCTTCACGCATTCTTTGTGAGTGCCAGTTTCAAATGCATTCTTAGGTTATCCTGACCTAAGACTGCAAGTCTGAAGCTTTTTCTTTTTCTTTCTTTCTTTCTTTCTTTCCTCCTTTTTACAAGAAATACAAAACGTGTACTTTTTTCAATCTGGCATTGCATGGATCAAACCACCATAATTTGGCACATCTTCCCATGCTTCTAAATGATGGCCAATCTGCTTTCCCATCTTTTGCTTTACTCTCTCTTTTTTTTTAGGAGGTGCCATCTTGTATCATCTTTACATTGAAATCCCTCTGCACCATGTTTTTCTAGATACATCACTAAGCACGGGAAACCTCAAATCTTGTTTCCGTTAACTTTCAAGATGTTTTAATCTGATCACAAATGGTTTTGACTGTCAATTTATTCAGTCAATGTTAAATAAACTTTTACTGATTTTTTTTTTTCTTCAATGTAATATTTGCATGTGCACTTTCACTTTTATTACATGGCTACATTACTTGAAAAGAAAAAAAAAAACCATTAAATATGGGTGAACTGTGTGGGTTGACATGTACGGTGTAATGGTGTTTCTCTACCCATTGTTGCATCGCTTTTACACCACGCACAACATGTAAATACATTGCAAGTCACGAAATATTATTACTTTATGTGAAATTTTTCAAAAATTAGATCAGCCAACCAAAATTTTTCATATAGTAATGATCCAAAAATCGTTTTTTTTTTTTTTGTTTTTTTGTTTTTTTTTAAGATTTCCAATCTGTCCGTTGAAATTCAAAATTCAGTTTCAATTTTGGTCTCTGGAATATTTCTGTTTCCAAACTTTCAATCAAGAGAGGGTTCGCTGTATGTATGTTTTTTTGTTATGCTCAAAATTTCTCATAAATACCCTGTCTCTGGATGTGAGCTCATGCATCCATCCACTTGTGTAGTACACTGCATTTTTGTCACATTGATAAGGTGGTGATATCTAGAAAAAACAAATATTGTTTTAATCACCTATTATCTGTAGCTATCTGTTTTCTAGAATGACACTAAACAATACATTTTTTTTAGTACACTGTACATTACAAAATATGATAACACAAAGTGCACACACTAAATTGCATTATTTTTTTGCAAAAAAAAAACATTCTTCACGTCTTTTTTGTTTGTTTTTTTTTCCCTTATATTTTGTTTCTAAATAGATTCATTATATTCTCAGAATTAAGTTGGCTGAGAGGTGAGGGTTGCTAACTGCTTTATTTGTTGGATAGCAGTGGTGCAGAGAGGGGAGCTGTGTCACCGATCACCATGGTGAACCTGTTTCATCATGTCGTTTATACATTTCAAAGAAAATAAATGATTCTACTCTGTTCATCTATGTACATTTAACCTTCAAATTATGTTACTATTTAATGCTTAAAATTTACTGTGCTATTTACTCTTATAATTTTGAATGCATGGAGGAAATATAATTTTTTCACATGATCATTTATGTTTATTTTTACATCTTTAATTATTACCATTGATAGGTGCAGCAGTAATTTTCTAACATGTCAGCAGAGATGTTTTGAATTGACTCTTCTTAGTAAACCATGTCCTAACTTTCAAGATCTGAGGACATCTCACAGCAGTGAGCTAGAAGGTAAAGATGTGAGGTATTAGTCTTGATGACCAAGTATGTTACCTAGATAGGGTTAGGGACTCTTAAGCAGTGAAAGTGCAAGCCATTCAAGAGTTTCTAATTGAACCTCTATTGAAACGAATCCAGGAAAACCACATAGAACTTTTCATATTTAGATGGGGGAGGAAACTGGAATAGCCAAAGGAAGCCCATGTGGCCATTTGGTGAAGAAAAGTTAGAAGAAACCATCCTGTCAACCTTGAAAGTAACCTCTGAAAGGAAGCTATTAGATGCTTATTTTCCATTTCAAGTATCAGCATCTGTCTGAATAAGAAGTAGAAAAATATGAGTCATGTCAAGTGGTTGACAGCAAGGAATTTTGTCAAAGCTGGACAGAAGCAGAAGAGAAAGTGTCAGAAACTGAAGATAATTTCTGCCATGATTTCTCTTTCAATTTCAAAGGAAAGAGGTAGAATACTAATTTCCTCTTTACAGCCTCTTGCTTCTAATTTGGATGAAATGTTTTAAATCGAAAGAGGGAAATGTAACCGCCTTATACATGAATCAAATGAAATAGCTATTATATTCCATTGTCATAAAAATGGTTCCTGGGTCAACCTGATAAGCTATTTCTCATTTGATATTGCATCAGCATTTTATCTTGAGAGATATGCATGTACTTGTTGACAATTGGAAAGAACAATGCAGTTGTACACCGATTACTGTTGTTAGCTGTAGTGTACAGATCCCTAAGTGAGGCAACTTCTAGTTTATCAAACATATCATCTGCAAGGGCTAAATTTTCAGCCACGAGGTCACTGAAGACATTTTACATTATTTATAGAGTGGTTCACTTTGACAATTATGACATCAGAGCTGAGAGAAATAAGAGGGGCAAATTAGCAGATGTCAGAGATGGGGAGAAATATTGCCTTTGCCCTATAATCCAAGAACAAATGTTACAGTGTATCAGCATCTTGTCCCCTTCAAAGAATTCATTCCCTTTAGAAATGTGATTAATCAGCCTACTATGCTGCTGGAATATGCTGATGTGTGATGGGAAGGTGCCTGGAAAAACTAATGATCTGAGAGGATGACTTGGGCTAGAAATACTTCTAGGATATAGACTTCATAATTTCATAATTCACCTGTGACAACATTTTCACATCTTATAGACTTGATGAGCAAGTCTAAGCTTCAAGTGAGATTATAAAAACATCATTGAAGTGTGCACAGCTCAAAATTTGGTTTTATTATCTCAACAACATTTGCCTTATATGTCCAAAAAAACAAGAATGTTATTATAATAAGTACAAAGAGGTATGGATGGGATGGGTTCTAGAGATGACAAGTACCAGATAATGTAGTGGACTATAATTCCTCTTAAGTTGGAATTGATAACTTGGATAAACTGATAGAAACTTACACTTGTCAACACTTGACCAACCACTCACCACTAGTTGTTATTGATGTATCAGCACAGGCCTTTTTTCTTTGGACTGATATTAAACCAATCAGCAATGCTAGCAAACTGTATCAATGCAGAATTTTCTTGGGGCTGGTGGGAATGATGCTGCTAACACCCCTATCCAAAGAGAGTCAAGAATGCCAAAAAGCCCCTGCAGCAGGTTTTCTTCTTCATAATATCCAAGCAGAAGTAGAGTACATCTTTGTCTGTAGCATCTAGGTTATACATAAGATGTGCAAGATTCATTTATTGCCCTTAAACAATAGCAGTAAGATGAACATTATCAATGCAAAATGCAAAAAGTATCTATGTCACATGTCTGCATTATGTCCTACATGTGTAAGTAACCAGAAAAAATAATTGTATTTTTTCTCTTTAGAGAGAAATGATTATATTCATTGCAAGTGTATGTATAAACATGATAGATTA
This sequence comes from Nautilus pompilius, assembly GCA_018389105.1. Classification (NCBI taxonomy): domain Eukaryota; kingdom Metazoa; phylum Mollusca; class Cephalopoda; order Nautilida; family Nautilidae; genus Nautilus; species Nautilus pompilius. The sequence goes on from JACATO010002134.1 coordinate 1,625,890, forward strand.
TAGAGTTTACATTATTTTCTGATGATAAAACATCAGCCAATAAAAGTTGCACAGTATAAAATCATTCTATAAGTTTATGGTCGCTGCCTTCTGTTTCAAATTACATTAGGTCTGTTTGATCCCCCCCCCAAAAAAACACCATAGATATAACCAAAATGCCAACATTAAAAAACATAAAGACTTCTTTTTAATAATAGTTTTAACAATAAAATGGAGGTTTTTTCAGACTGAATTTTCTCGTAAGAGTAAGCTCACCTTATCTTATCAGATCGATGGGTGGCCTGGTTAAGTCTTCCAACCTTTACTCAAGCAAAAACAAGCAGTGACACTTTCTAAGGTGAAAAGGAGCTTAACACCAACAGATTACATAATCATATTAGACACCACGGGCCTATGTTTTATTATTTTCATTTTTTTTAAAGAAATGATCAAGCATATTTTATTTGTTAAAAACATGATAAAATTCATTTTATTTAACAATAAAAGAATAACCGTAGATCAGCTAATTCATGCTACAAAATTCCATACGTTACTTCTATTCATGTTGTCTCTTTTAAAACTTATTAATATGAGAGACATTTCAAATCAAACCTGGCTAAATCAACATCTTAACGATATCCAGCCAGGTTTGATTTTGATGAACCTGGTATATCATCTTAAATTTTACTATGTAAGTATTAAGCTATTATTTTGTAATGTGCACACTGTTTTGTGTCAAAATGCTGAATTTTTTATAAGTAGTAAATTCATAATTTGTCCCTTTAAAAGAAAGGTGGAGCATTAGTGATGAAAGAGAAGCATTACAAACATTGTGAAGGCTTCACGTTTATTATTTTGTTTAATAAGTAATCAAAATGGGTGATGTTTTCATTTTTTTTAATTTCATCATCTAAAAATAATTTGTCATCTTTTTCTCAGCTGATAATGTCCTAACTTTAGAGTCTTGCAGCACTGACTGCAAAAAAGATGGTGTGGATGCTATTAGTCTGGATGATCATGAAATTTTAAAGATACAGTTGAGGACTTTTTTGTGGCGGTTAAGATGCAAGCCAGTTGATTCACCTGTGGAACTTCCATTGAATCTACTGGAAAATCCAATGAAAACTTTTAGATGTGAGAGGAAATCAAAACTTTAAAAAAAAAAAAAAAAACACTCATGCATCGGCCTGGTGAGGAAGAGTAGGAAAAACCAATGTCAGGCGGGTACACCAAACTGATCTAGTTTAGACTGGGATTTAAGCTTGGGCTCCCAACCATGGCAGTCAATCTACCACGAACCATTGACCTATAATTTCTCATCAAAATTTTTATGTCAAATCCATGATGAATAATTTAAGAATCGAAATGATTTCCTTTTTGTTTGCATTTTTTTGCATGCATGCTTATGTCTTGTGATCATGTGAAAGATGATTTTTTTTTTAAAATTGGTGTTTCAACAGTATTCCTTTTTTTTATTAAAAGTGTAGACAAATGAGATCATCCTGACTTTGACAGATGGTTTACTTGGGAACAAGTCAAAATATGCAGCAGCGGGACATTTTGATACGTTGCCTTTTTGAGCAAGCTCGTGGCTGTATTTTGTGTGATCACAGAACCACTCTCTTTAAATTACTTTCAATTGCTTGCCATAACATTGAGGATCTCCCAAGGCTGATTGCAATTGCTTATTCTATAGTCTTGTGTTGAGGCCAAATATCTGTTAAAATGGTTTACTTTTCTCAATTCCAGGTTCAGAGGGGAGGCAGACAAAGCATTTTCTGTGTTCATCGCTAATGTTGAAAGATACTTTTATTTTATAAATGCTTCATGTCTACACCTAGTAAAAAGTTAATTCATGCAAACTTATACGGCAAACACTTAGCTGTTGAAAACGCAATTGGTGCCAAATCTTTGACAGTGCTTGTTTGCTTTTGTCTGAAATGTTATTAATTTTTATGTAAACATCGAGAAATTATCATGTTTTGGTTAAATTTCACTTTAAAGTTAAAAAATAAATTCATTTGAACTTTAAGAGAAAGAAAAAACAACAACAAGCAAATGCATTTGTAAGTAATAAATTAAGTATGCGAATAAACTTGAAAACTTTTTGAAAGGTCATCAATTGTTATTAGGAATGAAAGGCAAAAGTGGGAGGAATGAAGTTACGATGGTTACAAGAATTTATGATCATAGCCTTTTGAGTTATTGACAGCTCTCTGTGCACTTTAAATCAGCAACATTTTCTCTGATTAAAAAAAAAAAATTTTTCTTTTCTTTTTTTATAGTTTAATGTTGTTGATCTTAAACAAACATTTTTTTTTTTTTTACAAATTTTATTATTCACTGTTAACAGTTAATTAATAATATTTGAGTTAATTAAGCAACAGTAGTTATTTCCCCTATCATCATAAGTCAGTTATAAAGGCATAGGAATAAAAAGTTGGATATCCTGAATTGAAGAAAAACACAAAACTACTGGGATGTTGGTGTGTTATTGGTAGCTTTGCTTTTCTCCCTCCTCCGGTGTAACCCTAATCAACCTCAAACATGCTGCGAAAAACTAACTACCATACAAATGATACGTTGTGCTTTTATTTTTCTCTCATCACTACATAAATCATGGCAGCAAGAGATTAATAATAATCAGTGGCAGACCGGCTCGAGAAATAATATTTTATTTAAAGCACTCTTATTGTAAGCGGCATTTAAATTTTAAAAAGTTTCGAGAAAAACATGAAGGATTTCTGAGAGTAGGCCAGGTCCATGACCCTTTGAAGTGTTTTATCACTGATCATGCAAAGGAGCCGGCTATTGACTGCTGTTCAGCTTCTTATTACTAATACAATTATCTCAGACTTTTAAGCCAAAAAATGATTTTTTTTCTTCTTCTTCTTCTTCCTTGGAGCCTGATGCTGTGCAGAGGCTTTCAAGTAGTCATTTTCTGAACTTTATTACTTTTTCTTTTTCTTTTTGCCATAAGCAGGTTTTTGCTATAGGCATGGTGTATAATCTGCTGTACTCGTCTTTATGTGTAATTTAGATAATTCAGTCGTCGTCTTTCTGCTTAGCTGACTAGTTCTTAAGAGTGAATGGGAGGAAATGAGCAGTAAAATATTTCTGCTGTCAGTTGATATGCAGACATTAAATCTTATGATTGGCGGTTGTATTTGTTTTTGTTGTATTTGTTGTTTTTTTTGTTGTTTTGTCCATCAATGTTTACACGGGATGACGCAGCCCTGGCGTGGAAATATGGCGCTGGGTCTTGTTTACTAGGAAGCATTGCCAGTCCTGCACCACAAGGGCCCTGGCACTTCTGACTTCAGCAGGGAAATCTCTACTAGAAATTAAACTTTTTAGATGTGGGAGGAAATTGGAGGGACAAGAGAAAACGCACTGTGCGGCTACCTGGAGGAGGAGGAGGAGGAGAAGAGGAACAGAAAGAAACCATGTCAGAGCAGTACACTCCAACCAGCTGGTGTTGACCAGGCTCCTGACCTCTCGGTTTTCCAGCGGGCTACTGCATCACTCTAAATATAGTTTTATATCATAACGGGGGACATGCCCAAAGAATGTACTAAGAATAACAGGCTATTTTTTTTTTATACTTTTACTCCTTTCTTTTTTGATTGATGAAGACTCTTTATTGTAGGAGATTAAAAAATAATAATAATAATAATAAATAAATAAACAACATTAATACAGTACAACCTCACGTATCCGAATCTCACTTATCCGAATTTTCGCGTATCCGAACAATCGACATGTCCCCCGAACAAAATCTCACGTAACCGAACTTTCACACTTTTTGGTTCGGTTGTCAACGTTCTATTGTAATTTCTCTTAGATCTTAACTGAACAAAACATGGCCTTTTTTTAAAGTGAACAGTGGGGGGACCATGCCTATATAAGTGATTCATATAGTTTAATGAGGTCTGACTGTATATATAATGTACATCATTAACCTTACAGTATTATGACAAGCAAGACTCGTTGATCATGTGACCAAAATTTCTGCAGCCAGACAAAATGGAGGTTAACAAAGATGCACATGCAAACATTTTCACTCAAATTACATTGAAAATCTACAGTAATTAAGTAATACAGTACTTCACTTTGGGTTAGAAAGGCATTGTTTTGAAACAGTTTACACAAGTGACAATTAACATGCATAGCGTCTATTGTTCGGACAGGGTGTCAATTGGATGTTCGAATTTGACCCTCGGCCTGCTCACAGCAACACCTGCATTCGGTTTTTTTTCACGTATCCAAACAAATAGCTTGTCTCCGAGCTTGTTCGGATATGTGAGGTTGCACTGTACTATTTTCTGTATTAATGAATTTACAACTTCATTATACATCGTGAATAAAATGTATGAGGTATTTCTTGGAATATTACTGGTGAATTAGAATGGGAATCTGTTTGCATTAAAAATGTATCAGAATCACAACTTTGTTACACAAATGCTGCAATTAAATTGCAGTTCTTCTGTCTGTCTATTAGTTTAGTTTAGTTTGCTATCGTTGACTATAAGACCATACACCTTATTAGGTTTTGCTGAATAACCCAGAGTTTTTTTTTCTTTTAAAATCCTCAAAAAAAAAAAAAAAATTAATGTGTACGAAGATCCAATTCTTCATTTGTTACCATAATTATTTTGTGTTTTAACAATAATTATATCTGATGAATGAAATTAATTATTCAGATAGACAGATTGCTTGCATACATAGTTTTAAAATAAAAAAATTTTGGTTACCTTTTTTTCCTTTAATATACAAAATTCAACTTATAATGTTTTGGTTTTTCAAACAACTGAGAAAAATATAGGAAAATATTAGTCTTTTATGTAATCAAAAACAAATAGTTTCATCCCTTTAATCCAGAGGTAAATCTTTTGTTATTCTTTTAACACTCAAACAGTGATGTTCATTTGAATGATGATAATGGGTATATAGTGTAAACGATTAATAGATTTAATTTTTACTGCTACCAATCAGTTTTTGTGGGGTTTTTTGTTAATATGTTTTTTAATAATATTAACTATATTTTATAATGGTAAACTGGGCATTGTGATAAACTGTTAAGTTTAAGTGTCCAAGTCGACTTACTGAGGTAATGGCTGTTTGACAAACCTTGCTGGAGTGGCTTCTTCTCACTCTCCACCAGCTGGCCGCACAAGTTTTCTCCGAAAAGAAATCTAGTTGGGAGTTCCCAGTCATAGCCCGTAGTGCTAGGCCCCCAGGTAGCACAGGATTGGTAGTGCATCTTGGCAGACATCTGCAGCATTATGCTTTTTCATTATGGTTTATCTCCCTTGTTGACATCAGTGTATGCCAAGAACAGTGTTAAATTTTGTTTTTTTGTTTTTTTTGCAAATCATGCATATGATATTTTCAGTATAAAAAAGTAGTTAGTGTTTGATTTTTGTTCTTATTTCTTTATATTAGACATTAATGCATTAATTATGAAAATAAAAACAACTACTGTAACTGCATTGTAATATATAATAATGTTGATTTATCTTTCTTAGAATTATGACTTGTTTTTTGGATTGTAGATATAGCTGTCAAAACAGATTGTTTAAAGGGTAAACTCAGAAATGTTGAATGTTTTACTTTATTTTATCTTCACTTTTGGTCATTTGTTGTGCTACAGACCAGTCTCTTTATCCTTGGTGAAGGAGTGTACAGCTGCAGTTATTTGCTAGAAAGTGTTGTCCTATCCTCTGCCACAAGACACTCAGCCTTGTGACCTTGGTGGGGGAAACCCCTACTAGAGCTCTTTATTTCCAAATGTGGAAGGAATCTGGAATGCTTGAAGAAAACCCTTACAACTGGATGGTGGAGAAGAGTGAAAATAAACCATGCTGAATGGAATCAACCGTGACCAAAAATCAAACTTGGGCCCTCTGCCTTGGCAGTTTAATAGTCTAAAATTATCCAAAATGGCAATAGAGGTAATTTTAATCATCATTATATAGATGGTACTGAACTGAAAAATGTAGTTTCAGAAAAATTCCAGAGTTAATTGTTGACCAAAATTTCCAATATGAAGGTCGGTTGTCAAATTGGAAAAAAAGCTAAAACCATTCTGGCTGGTTTTGTACACTCAGGTTATTGATTACTTAACTTGAAAATTAACAGAACTAATGTTTTCATCAACTCATTCAAGTTTTTATGGGTAGAGGAGAAGAGAACAACAGAAGCACAAAATATTGGGGTTTTTCTCTTATGTTCAAACAGAAAAATATTAAAACCTTTTCTTATTTTTTAACTTTGGATTAATTTTTGAAGTTCTTTACTTTTCATTATAACAAGTGAATAAGGAAAAAAAAATTGTCTTTAGGGTCTAAATTATATTAATTTTTGAAAGTGTAACTTTATATGTTTTGTCTTGTATTTACCAGATTAATGCCCTGATCTTGTACCAACAGTGTTTATAAAATTTTTATTTACTTGTCAGATAACATTGATTATGCTACTGATTGAGTTTGAAAATATTTAACAATTAAAAAAAAGTTTTTTTATTGTGTGTGTGTGTGTCATGTAAATTAGGAGCCATGATTGAAGGGAGAAGAGAATCAAACTGGAATATCTTGCAGAACCATTAAATGCTAGATTACAAATCAAAATTTTTCTTGGAAACTTTATAAAAACCAGAGGGTAAATTGTTTGCATACATGATTGATAATGCTGGTATTAAGTTTGCTATGCAATTTCCCTGGTGCAGCTGAAGATTCTCTTTTGAACCAAGTTCACTACTTTGGTTGAATCTGTGTTAAGTATTGCACATTTGACTGGTAGAAGCTGCAGGTATACCCCATGTAGTGTATAAAGGGTTAAGTAAATCTTATTTGAACTTAGAATTTTTTTTTTTTTTTTTCCCTGAAGCTGTAGTTTAAAAAGTGCTTAATTCATCAGGTCAGGATGAGCCTGCAAATGAATTTCGCCTTTTTTCCATCAGTATTCATTATTCCTATTCTGCCTGTGACATTTAAAACAATAAAACAAAAAAGAAACCATTTAATGAACTATTTCTTTGTAAACAACATTAAATGGAGAACTGAAACCACACATCGCTTGTAATGCCCTTTTTTTTTTCCGTGCAAAAAAAGAAAAGCTAACTTTATACTCTCAATAAAATATAAAAGAACTGGTGGTCTGAAAATCTCTCAGCTACTTGTTTAACTTTGCTGAATATCTAGATAAACTACGCAGCAATTGCTCGTATTAGCTTCAAGATTTAGACTTGCAGAAGAGATTTATTTCTTATTAGTTTGATGCATTGCTCTCCATTTTCATGTGAACATAATTGAATGATCAATTAACTTGCCATTCACTTTTTTTTTTTCTTTTAACCTGATTATTGGCAAATGTTTTTCCTTTTATTGGAGCTATAAACTGATGCATTTTTGTTTTTAATCTTTTACATTAAAGCTTCCTAAATGTATAGAGGAATTCAAATTTTTGTCTTGGTTGTGCAGAAATGTGATTAGAAGTTTTTATTATGTTTTAAATTTGCAAATAATTGTGTTAATAGACTATGGTTGTCATGAAAACCATGCTGATGATAACATAAGAGTTATTTTGCTTATTTGCTGCTGTTGTTGTTTGTGTTCTCTACTCCAGCATACTGAATTAATGGAAGTGGATGTAACATGCTTGATTGTCACGTCCAGTAGAATGACGTAAGAAACTGCTATCGATTTTAATAAAAACCTAGAGCTTGAAAGCTGATTGAAGGACAATGTGTCATTGTGCTACCAATAGTGCACAATTAATCTAATTTAAAAGTCAGTTAGAAACAGAGCAGAATATATCAACCTCTAATTGAAATTCTTTGCCTGATGCCCAATTTTTCTCTAACTCCCTTGTTGGCAATCTGGCTTGTTATTTTACCTGTCACCAGATTGTTTCTTTGTAGTGTGTCAGATCAATATTAACTGCTTCCTGCAGTAACTTTCCTAAAGAACTTCTATTGTTCTGGCTGTTTTCAAGGAATATTGATGCCTGTTTAAATAAATCATAACTTACATACTGCATGACCCTAATAAATACCATGAGAAGCTAAGTAAATCTATAAATCTGTTGTTGTTTTAGGATATTTGTATGCTCTATTTACCTGCATATATTGGAAGGGAAGGTTAGATAAGCATTCTCAGCACTTTATTATCCATATAAACCTGCTTCTTCTTAGTGTGAACATAACATGCTCTCACTTAGATGTTCATCTTGAATACATTTGGTGATCAATCTAGAATTCACCTCCATGAATTTTATAAATCCTCTTTGAAAGTTAATTGATAATTGAATTTTATTAAGCATATTAATAAATTGCCAAGGGTTTTACGACTAATTCCTTTCTCACACTTTAAACAGGAGAGTTACTGACATTTGATTGATTGATTGATTTTTCTGCTAACGACCAGTACATACATTTAAAAAAAAACACATTTTTTGGTGATATTATTTTTACAACTGTACAACTCAAAATTTATGAACTTGAAGCTGGAAAAAAATTGGAGGAAGACTCATTCATTGGAAAAAATATTGTGTTTTTTTAAAATTTGTTTTAATATAGGTTTCTCTCTGCTGATTGGTATAGGTTTGGGTGTTAGTAATCACTAATTCCAGTGGTTGGCAAAAATCATGATATTTTTTATAATTTAATAAACAAATTTTCCATCTTTCTTATATGTACACCTGCATACATATGCTGGCATCCAGCCATAACTGTGGTCTCGCTAATTATTAAAGTAATGTATTAAGGGGGTGTATTTGGATGAAAAAGGAAGAGTCTTTTGAAAAGAATTTGTTTTTGTTCTGTTTTTTTAAATTATTTTATACAAAAGTTTTTCTCAACATTTAAATGCATTCAGTAATAAATTATGTGAAATATGGGATGTTTCCTTGGTGACTCCACAGTTATACCTATTAGCTTATATTTCTTGTACATTCAGATTCGTTTGTTTGAATTACTGACAGAACAACTCTAGAAAGTTCTTGTCATACACATGCCAAACCTGCATGCCCTTTTGTTTTGTACCTGAGTTATTTACTTCTTTACTTAAATATGAACTAAAGTACAGTTCAAAATATTTTCATTTTCTACTGTCTTCATATTTATTTGCATATTTTTTTAATGATTCTGTTTCTAAATTTGAAAACAGGACAAATAACAAGTTGAATTTTTAATGGGGAAATTTATGATGGTGATACTGATAGTAAAGAATCATAGATGTTATTTATCGGTCTATACAGAATCACAGGCATTTGTTGTTGCAAGTTTATTTTTATTCAGTATAATTTTGTGGTCCAGTTTCATTGCTAGAAGGATGTATGTCATTCTTTCTAAATAACTCTGCCTGCCTCTAAACAGCTCACAAATAGTATCCCCATCATTTTTCTCTACATAACACAGTTGTAAATTCTTTAATCATGCAGAATCTTTTGGGATGATGGTAAACTTTCATTTTTCATTTCTGTCTAAAAGTGAAATGTTCATCAGCTTTCCCAACAATCTTTTGAACTTTGTTAACTTAATTAAAAGTAAATAACAGATACTATACACAACCTGATGAAGAGAGAGCACCTTTGAAAGCTTAAGTGTAACACAGAATCTTAAAACTTTACTGTGCATTCTATTCACTTGACATAAGAATCTTCTTTGGATCAGATAAATGGCAATTCTGTCATTATTGCTGCTATTTTTGTTATCAGTAAGCAAATAAATACAAGAGAAAAGGAGTAACTAAAAGTGTTTATAAATGAGAGAGGGTAGGCATAATGATTATTGTGCTTTATATTTAGAAACACATCAGTGGATCATTATCTCATCTAAGTACAATTTTATTTTTTCTATGTGGTAGTGAAGCATGCAGCAGATTTGTGTATATATAATTAGCTACTCATGCTTCATTTTATTCAAGGAAATTAATAAAATCATGTTTCATATTCCATGCACTGTTGTTGTTTTTTTTGGAGTGTGATTTTTCCATAGATACATTGCAGTCAGCCATGCAGGGTTCTGAGAAATGTTTTTCAAGCTTTACAGTTGGTAATTTTAGTAGATTAATGTCTGCACTCCACTGTGTTTCTTATTGGCATACATTTTTCCAAGTGCTAATAAAAACACAATAGTAGTTTAATGCTGCTAAGATTCTGATTGACAATTTCAGGCAACTGGTTGTAAAAAGACAATAAATGAATGCAAAGCCTGTTGTCCAAAGGATTAGTCTATAACTAGGTGTAGATGCTACAGCATTTTTGAATGTCCATTATGCAAAAGCAGACTCTTGAGTTTGTGTCCCTTTAATGTATGAAGTTTCCACTACATGAGGTTATCTGCTGGCTACTTTTTACTTCCATTATATCACCGCAGCACACACAAAATCTACTTCCGGGTACATCACATGATGCTTTGAAGATTGTTTTTCCATGTTTTGTTAATAGACTGAATTATAATAGTATGTTTAATAATTTTAAAAGTGGTAAATGTATAGTTGTATTTTTATTTTTAAAATTTGTTTTAATATTTACTTGAAACTAATCTTTCTTTAACATGTCTTGTATGAACATTCTACCTTTGTTTTTTTTTTTTTTTTTTTTTCATTGTAATTTCACTTTTTTTCCTCCATTGAGTTCTTTTGAGATTTATAACCTACAATACAACCATTTATGGGCTTGACGCAGTTTTTTGGTATTATAAATCACTGTTTCATTCGTAAAATCAGCTAGGGTGGTGCAAAGAGTCTAATGGTGGACTACTGGACTGGTAGGTTGGGAGCATGACTTCAAATCTCGGTTGGAATTAGCTTGGCTTTGCACACCTCCCTGGAATGGTTTATTCTCACTCCTCTTCACTAAACTCACCCTCATTGGTTTTCTTCTACATCTTAAAAATGCAGAGTTCTTTTAATGATTTTTCTGCCAAAGTCAGAAATGTCAGGAATTTTGTGGTTCAAGATTGGCAATGCTTTCTAGTTGACAACTGCAGCACTACATTCCTTCATCATGGTTATTGCCCTTATAAACATTAATGCCTATTACACAAAAACAACAACAAATTATCTTCTATATTTTGCATCTAATTGGGATCAGCAAGAAATAAAAAAGTGAGTTTAGTCAGAGAGTAAAAGCTCATCTCTATACTCTTGCTTTTCTCTTGGCCAACCAACATTCTAATCCTAATGCATGCATTTATGCTTATACAGTTACCAATAGAATGAAACATATAGCTCTGTACATTATTTAAGAAATAAAACAACATTAAATTTTACACATGGATTCTTTTTATAAATGGTAAAGCTTCACTCGGCCATTGCTGTTGCTTTCAGCAGTATATGCACAATTGCTTAAGTTTGAACAAAACTACTTACTTTCTTTTTAAACAGTAGCTGGATAGAAACTGAAATGTGTTACAATGAAATATAGAATTAACTGTGGAGTAAAGTCTTTGATGTTCTCAACAATTTATCTTTATGTTGCATAGTGTTTTCTGACAGACATTTATAAAATAGTAGCATTTAACTCATTAATAGATAGAGCTAGATGCAAGTTACTTGGATTTGCCATAGGGAATTTACCAACAGGATGCAGATGCCAATTTTTCAAATATTGTGGCTAGTCAAATGTGTAAACCACCTCACTTCTGTACAGAATACTTTTTCTAAAAATGTTTTTTATCCAGTGAATGCAGGATGCTTTGTGCATGATTATACTAGTATATACACTTCTTATACTTACCTAATTATAACTATAATGTTGCATAAAATATCAACTTAACTTTGATGGAAAACGCTTAGAACAGTGGTTCCCAACCAGTGGGTCACAACCCCTGAGGGGGTCGCCAAGTATTTTCTTGGGGGGGGGGCACGGAACCCTGGAAGTTTCAATTTTTGTCATATGACTGAGTCAAGAAACTGTTCATGAGTATGTATTTGTTTTGTTTATATGAACTGTGTTTGCTGGCTTATAAGACACTTTTTTCTAGAAAAAGTATACAAAACTACCCTGCGTCTAATACGCTGGTATTACCGATAGGAGGCTGAGCGCCAAAGGTGTAAGGCTTGTCTCCCATGGTAGGCACTGCCAGTTGCATCACAGGCCTCTGCAGTGATATACCTGCATCACCCCCCCCCCCAACAGCTTCCTGTCGCTCTGCCACCCTCATAAAAACACGGACAATACACGTTGGCAACAAGGCGACAAAGGCTGGAACTCGAACTGTTACCACAGTAGGACTGACGTAATTGAGCCGCGTTCCCATTGGCTAACGCCATTGGGGCCTGCAGCTAAAAGACTTGGACCACGACGCCTGGGGCAGAGCACACTACAAGGACTGGACTGTGACTTTGTCCAGACGCACACTAGCCAGCTCGATTTTAGGCAAACTTGGGCACCAACACGACACACCAGACTGTTGTGAATTTACTATACGTGCAGATGTTGTTCCCCGAAAAATCACTAAAATAATTTTCAATAAATGTATGATGAAATGTACTAAAACTCTTTTTTCTGATATAATATGCAATATATTGTTTCTGTTGCTTTTATTCCCAATGAAGTCCAGGATGAATTCTTGGATCTGCGGAACAATTCCCCGGCACGTGACCTGTTTTATGACAAATCGCTGAGTCAGTTCTGGCGTGCTTTTGTATCAGTCATATCCCAATGTCACCATGCTTGCCTTCTGAGTTCTGCTTCCATTTGCCTCCACCTATCTCTGTGAGACTGGATTTTCATCTCTTGTTCACATCAAAACAAAGGCAAGGAACAGGCTGAATGTTGAGGATGACATGAGGTTGGCTTTGGCAAATACACGGCCGTGAATTTCCAAGCTGGCTGCCCAGATGCAACAACAAGAATCACATTAGGTCACTAAATTTTGAGAAAGAAAGATGTGTTGAAGGATGTGTGTAAAATGTCTTTTCCTGGTGAATTTCTCACAAAGCTGTCAATATATTCAGATAAAACTCTTATTTATGTGATTATTTTTTTTGCTAAATTTATTCTTTGATTTTTTTTTTCAATTATGGAAGTGTAGCAGGGGGGGTCGCAGGTCTTTTGAGTATTAGAAAAAGTTCCACGAGTCCAAAAAGGTTGGAAACCACTGTCTTAGAATCTGGTTTTCACCATTTGGAAACCAGGCTTTACTAACTTAATAATGAACAGAAGCTGGACTGTTTCTCCAGCAAAATTAATTAACTGCATTTACAACATCTTTATGTGATAGTATCCAAGCATCTGTCACATTTTTCACTTCCAATATCTGGTCATATAGCAGCTTTTTAATGTAGGCCATTGTATACCAGAGCGTTGGTGCCACTATAATAAGGAAGAGTCACACCGTGCACTATACTAGATCTTGAGCTTGCTAAAGGATTTCCGCAGCTGCAAGGAAATAACAAATTTCTTGGCCTGCTAACTTAGGTATCAATATTTATCTTATAGATTTGCAAAAACAATTTTGACAGGTATTACAAATCTTGTTGCTCTATATTTACTTGTGTTTTTTTACAAAAACCAATAACGCATAAAGCATAGTTAAACTTGCCTATTTCACATTCAGAATATTGACTATTAGTGCGCCAACTTGTTTAGGACAGATTTGTTTTTCCACATTTTATTACAAAATGCTATGAAAATAATTTGTGATATTAAGGGTGGAGGGTACAGTATTCTGCATTACTCAGATGCCATTATTAAGAAATAAATTTCAAAACTGTGAGAAAGAACTGATTTATTTAATCCTCCATATATCATGTCAGTTTTTACGTCATTCATATTGCATTGGATGCACTTAGATGCAGCCTAGAAGCACAGTAAGTACTAGTGTTAAACTGGCTGTGTGTTTAGTCAGTATATTTGTGATGCAGAAGATGGGGTTGGAATGATACAGATTTGTGATTACATCTAGTTGTATTAATAAGGAAGGTACTTTGTGTCACAGCCCCCCTATGGTTTTACGTATGCTGAGTAATATAAATTTCAAGGGTAGTTTGATACAAATGCACCTCAGGCAGTATACAGAAACTTAAATTTAAGGTTAAAAACAAATTTTCTGCACACAAGCCACACATTGTGATTTAATTATTCAGGCTAAAATCATATTATAATTTTTTTTTTTTGTTTTCTCCAAAATTGAATATAAGTTTTACAAATGCATTTTGCTTTCTAAAGCATGCTATCACCAAAATTGTTACTCTCAAATGTATGCATATATATTTTTTTTCTTTTTAGTAATGTACTTGTAGATATGTACATAATTAATTATTTTATGTTATTTCTTATTTTAAAACAAAAGCTCTGTTTGTGGAAAATAATTTGTTTCTAAGTTGTTAAAAATTTTCAATATTTATATCAAGAAATTGCAATAATATTTTTTCTTTTATTTTTGCTGAAAATTAAAAATCCGATGAACGAATTTTAAAATTACAAACAGAATATTTGAATAATTTTTTTTTTAATATTCTACTTTTTTAATATTATTTGTTTAAACTCCTTTTTCATAATATTGTGTACTTATCTTGGGGCATTTTTTTTTTTCTTTCTTGTTTTCTTGCCAAATTATTCATGTTCACTTTTGAAGTTTTCACTTGGCTTGTAGTCAGTCGCCCTAGTATCAGAATCTGAGATAACCTCTGCCCATGTGCTGTGGTATCCAGCCATTTGGTGCAGAATTCCTGGAAGTAATTTCTTTTATCAGAACTCACAGTTTGTTTGGACTGGCATAGGTCAGATAGAGCATCTCTGATTTCTTTGCAAAAACTGCTGCAATATCTCTATAGCACTAAACGCCAGGTTCTAGTGTCATCCATTATTGCTGGTTTGCTGCCAGTCCATTCAGGATGTCTGTGTTTTTGGCATTTTCATAGAATAATTTTTTGGCCAAAAGCTATCTTCCAGTATCCTTGGATGTCTATTGCATTTTCAAAAGAAACGGATTTTATCTTATCTATGATATCTTGCAGTCAGCAGCACAAGCACTGTATGAATTTAGACAGCCTGCCCCACCAGAGGGCATCAATTTCAAGATCTCATGATCATCTTGGAAATATTAGCATGAATCCACAGTTTTCTGTGAGTAGATTGTTCATGCATTTTTAAAAAAATATGACCGAATAAAGTTTAAACATAAATACAATCAAAAGTCATAGGTGATTATAGACATAATTAATTACAAAACCAGAAATAAAAAAAAGGTGAATTAAATACATATACTTTAGCTTTCTAAGGGTTTTGTACATCACCATCAGCCTTGGAGGAGCAAGAAAAAGTTAAAAAAGACATTGTAACAGAAAAAGATTTAATAAGGTACAGTACTGGCAAAAATTTGTACTTTTATTTAGTTTTCATCTGTTGTTGTTACTTCCATTATGAATTTCTTTAATTTAAATTTAATAAACAGTACTGATTTTGTATTGATTAAGGTGTAAAATGAAATTTTTCTAAAAAAACTTGTCTATTTCCCTACATTTCAGTTACTGCCTCTTATCTGCCAGTACATTGATTCTGTGAGATGCCTAAAACACAGCATGGGTAACCTTTGTAGCATAATAACTCTCAAATATGTAATTTATTAAAATTTTTCTTTTTTCTATCTTTCCAACCCCTCATACCTCTACATTTTGCTATTGACAAAGTCTGGGTAATATTAAAGTACAAAAAGACTAGGAAATATTGTCTACTGAATCTACACACTTTGGCTATTACTAACTAACTGGCTTATCACGTCATTGGCTTGAGGAATAAACAGAAATCCTTTTCAGTTGAATTTTATCAGTCTTCTTGAAATAAAAGCGAATGAAAAAATATGTCAAGTCAGTAAGGCACCTTTATTTGGTGAGCATGAGTTCTTAGAAAAAGAAAAAATTTTAAGACACAAACCCCAAAACCCAATCCTTAAAACTACCCTTGTTTCATGAATGCAACAACTTTTTAAAGAATCGCACTGGATATGCTAGCTAATCTAAAGAACTCACTAATTATAGAAGTAATATCGTATAATTTCTTCCAAAAAAAAAACACTTATAAATTACTTAACATCCTGATGCGTGTCTGTATATTTCTGAAGTTTTGAGTTAAATTATCTAATTACTTTTTACTATTAGAATTTATAAATAACAACAGTGCCTTACTGTTTTAGTATGGAGTACTTTTAAGTAAAGCATATTGGCGGTCCCAGCCAATATTTTAAAATTTTACTTTCATGGTCCTTCCAAGAGATAGCAGTTAAACCTTAGGAACTGCATTGTGATTTTAATGTTTTTATGAAGCATCTCATAAGTGCTGCCCCAATAGATTTGTCAGTCTTGAGTGTATTTTAGACATTCTCTAGGATAGTACTACTATTCAGCCATGTTGCAATTGAGGTGGGTTTTTTTTTTTAAGTGGCCACTCCTATTCTGTGAACATGGGCAACTCGGGAGAAAATAACTACCTGACTGTACCTGCGGATTCTCAGATAGCTAGTAAAAATTTCATTCTTATATTGGTCCTAATTCCTTTTAACCAAGGTATGTTTCATTTTCATATTCTACTCTGCATGGCTCCTTAATCTCTGGGTTGGCATGCGCTTTCATGTTTAAGATGTCATGTTAGTTTAGTAACAGCTTTGGTAGTTTGCCAACTTTTCCATTATCTGGTAGACCACTGCATCTGTACATACATCTTGCATTATGCATATGAAACTCCCTTTCAGGTAGATCTGTGCACATTCATTACTTTTGTAACTCTAAGCCAGTTTTCTGCATTTTTTTTTAAAGTCATGCATCGTATGACTGATTTGCAAGTCTCTGCTACTTTTCAAATGAAAATAGGTTTGAATGCATTGAAGAAAATGTGTCTTTTTGTATATTTTCTAAGGGATGGTTTAAATTGAATAATTTACTACATCTTGCTCGAACCCTCAAAAGAGAAGGTAACCCACTACATTTTCATTTATATACTGAGTCATTAAAACCATGGTGAAAACAACACTGCCAAAAAAGAGCTCGGTACTGATGATGTATTATTTCCTTGTTCATCTGTACATGATAGCCAGTAGCAACTGATAGTATGAAGTCAAAGTTGAATATTATTTATCATAAGTGATGTCAGAGTTGTTCAATATGAACATAAGGTTATACAGTTTTCAATATGGGTATGTCCACTATGAGTTGCAAAGCATACCTTTAACAGTTGAGCCATTGATTAACATTGTTAAATCACCTGAGTTGCTTGGGTGGCTGTCCATTGCTACTGCGATGCATGTGTCAACTCTGCAACATTCTGTGGTTGGCATGGTTGGAAATGCATTCAATGCTCTAAGTCATCCCACAGATGCTTAGTTGGGTTCAGATGAGGGAACCTTGGATAGCTATTTTAATACTTATATATTATTTTCATTTAGAAAGATCCATACCATTAATTGTATGGGAGGCCCACATTGTTATGTTGATGATCAGCTTCTATGGTTCTATCATTCTTTGACAAGGGAAGCAGCACAGGTAGAGAACAATAGAAACCTACACCATCACACCATGGCTGCTGAATTGATTTCTTTCAATAGTTTTGATCAAACCTCATATATTATCATTGATGAACTCTTGTGCATCAATCCACAAATCACATTAATTCTGATCTGAAGAGATGGCTTTATTCCATCCTCGATGACCTGCATTTCTTTGATTCAAGGTTCAGTATTGTCTTGTCAAGTGGTGGCAATGAAGCACAATCAGTCCACAGTAGGGACCATGGCAAGAATAGCTCATTCTAAGATGTCTACAATTCTGTCACTCATATCACTATTAACAGTGGCTTTTACCACCTAGAATTGGTTGCATCTTTATTGTGGGGCACCTGGGCATGGTTGGTCCAAAAATATCCCTAATGTTCTTACTCATTGACACACATGATATCATTGAGTGGGAATTGTTACATTGCTATGCAACATAGTTGATTTCTGTGCCATCTTTTAGCTTTTCCAAATACTGGTTCCTCTTGGCATTTATTAGTCGCATCATTGCTCATTGTGTAATAAAATCATTTGTGTATTATTGTTTTAATAGGGCCTCAGCATATGTAACATGAGTGCATCAGACATTTCACTAAATGCATGTAGGTAAAAGTTTAATTACTGTCTTAGTGCTCTATTGTTTTGAAGCTCTCAACTATTACTTAATTTGTCAAAACATTCAACACATTTGTTAAAATCATTTGGTCTGATGACAAATAATTTGTATTCAGTCATGTTTTCAGTAATTGACAAGAGAGAGAGCATTAAGTTATCTCTCTCTTTTAGATATGAAAGAGTTTGTACTGATAAGTTTCTGTATTATTCAGGTTCAATTAAATGAATTTATTTTATTAATGTAGAAATTTCAGGCATCGCTCTTATCTAAAGTAAACCATCCACATTGGGAATTCAATAAGTAAATATTTTTATCTACAACAAGCACACACAAAAAAAAGGATTGCGGTATATGCAGGTCTCTTGAGACACCCTGTCCTGCCCCCAAATTAACTACTACTACAAAATTCTGGATGTCTGAAGAAATTTGCAGACGTGGTGAGAATTCCTCCGATCATAAAGATGCTGGCAGACCTTTGAAATGCTGCAAATAATTTGTGTGCGTGTACAGTGAAGTATTTACGAAATCATACACTTGTTATTTCCCAGTAACATAAAGATGATAATAACATGGCTGCAGGCAAATCTTTTATTGTGGAAATAAACAGACTAACACAGCCATACTAAATAAGACTACATTACAGAGAACTAGTTAGAGCCTGATTTAACCTTCACTTCTGCACCTTTAGAAAAAATTGTTTGTTGTTTGTGGGGATTAATTAGGCTTCTTGACTATTTTTCTTTCTTTTCAAGTTACTTTGCTAATATTATTTTTTTTCAACTGGATGACTCCATGAACATTATTTGTGCAGATACGGAAACAGTTATTTTATTTGATTATTGCGTTCATGCATACATAATCAGTTCTGGTATTGATGTTGATGCATAGGGACAGGAAACAGCTACCTTTTTAGTACAAAGCAAGGTGGTTAGTCTGTCACATGGAACCTTCACTAACAGAAACTGGGTAAATTACTGTTATTATTATTATTATTATTTTTTATTTTATTTTTTATATATAATCAACAGGTATTCTTGTTCAGTCACAATCACTGTGTAATGAAAAATAAACAAAAAAGTAGTTCATAAAAATCCAGAGCAGCTTTCGGATGTAACAAATTTGAGTAAATTGCACTTGCGTTGTAAAAAGGCTTTGTAGTAGGGTACCTCTATAAAAGTGTCTTAGGGATCCCTTCAATGGAAGATTCATCTGTTTGTCTGATTATCATCATCAATAGCAAATGTATTGCCGTTTTTTCCTGAGAAGACTGACTACAATGCAAAGATGGTGGAATGTTTGGAGAGACACAGTTATTAAAACTGTTCTGTAATTTGGCATAGTGACAAGAAGGCATGACGGATTATGCAAACCCCTTCCTTGAGAAATGGCTAAAACAAAAAACGTATATTCGGTACTACCTGGCAACTTACATTTGAAATCTGAACATTTGTAGTAGGAAGATGAAAGTGCACATCAATTAAAACCTTGATTTAATGGACCGCTATTCAACAGACTTCAGAAGCAAAAGGACGCTGTCTGGTCTCCTGACAAAAGTCCACGTTGAGCTGTGTGAAAATTGTTTTGATTGGGCACCTTTTGTGCCCTGTATATAAACAGTGTATGTAACCATCCGGATTTAATTTGACACCCGCCCCCCATTAGTCCATTAAATCGAGGTTTTTACTGTATTTTGATGGCTTGCACTTGAATTTCACAGAAACGGATCGCTGTAATCCTTAGTATTGCATTCATCCTCTCACTTCCCTTTTTTCTGAAGGTTCCTGGTTCTCAGAAATGCTGCTAGCTGTACTTCCAAGGCTTTACAGGGTAGCAGGAATTAAAGGGAATAATTTTTTTCAAAGGTTTTTTTCCATCATCTTTTTTAGCAGCAGTGTTCCTAGATGATTGTTTAGGATAGACTTTACTTTTGGTGTTTCTGTAGATGTTGTCTCCCCATATATTTTTTTTTTCCTCCAGAATAGGACAAAAGGAAAGTGCTTTATTATACTTACGTTAGCAAGATGATCTTACCTTTTGCCTCTTTTAACTATTTATCTTTATTACTTTCAGTTAATTGGCTATGTTGGTTGAAGGATATTTATTCATGAATAGTTGATAATTATCTCTGATAAAAGGAAGAACAATATATTCTTAAGATTTTATGGCCTGTTCATGAACATATGAACACCATTAGACTTGAAACTATTTTCTGTTTTAATTTATAAATCTTGATTTTTATTATAATTTTTTTTTCCTTAAAAAATGTAATTTCAGAAATAAGTTTTTGGTAAAAATGTAAAAACTCAATTGTGAATTTTGAGGGAATAAAATAAAAACATACAACAAAATAATAAATAATAATAAATTTTGTAGGTTGATGGTTTTACCCTTGCAAACTTTCTACTACCCTCCCTCCACCATCTCTCTCAAGCTGCATAGTGATGTCTCAATAAATTTGTTAGTATAATTTCTGATTAATATTATTTTTTCTCTTTTAACAGAATACAAGGATATTCAAATTATTGTTTTTTTTTTAATTTATCTTTCATTCGTTCAGCAGATTCCATGCTGAATTCCATGGACTTACAATTTGTTGCTTGCTCGCCATCTGCCCTCCCTCCCACCTGACTTGTGGCTACACTTGGTCATTGTTAACTGCTGCAGTAAGGCACTATTTCCATGACCATATTCCACCCTGAATTTCATTGTCTTAATTAATTACTGAATTAATCCAAAGCTTGCAGCAGCCACTTAATTACGTGATGGTTGTGTTCAGTGACATCAGCAAGTCGGATTACAGATAATTGCTGATAATTAAATAACACGGCTGAGCTCCTGCTTTGATCAGCTTCATCAACTGCATCTTTATTGCTCTGGGATTATAATACTGATGCTGATGGATGACAGAGCATGGCATCACACCTTCAAATGACTGCTGCGTGTATACTGATTTCTTACACACTTAGTGTTTTTCTATAGCAGCTGACTGGTAAATGCACAGTCTCCATGACAGTTTAAGAAGATCAGACAGACATCTTATCAAAAAGGATAGGCTTTTAGAAAGTTAATAAAATAAAGTCAAAGTTAATTATAGTCACTTTAAATATCAGTTGTCTTATTAATTTAAAACTGAAAAAAATAGTCTCTTTAATATCTTTGAAACCAGATTCTGCATATAAATGCTAAATATCAGTAAAAGATTAACATCATTTTCACTGAAATTTAGCACATAGGAAGTTAATGTATTGAGTAATATCTAGTTAAAAATTTTAATATAAAACTCTCTTATTTTAGGTGTCAGATGCTTTTATTTAATAAATTTTAAATGGCAAGACTTATATTGTACGTATTGTACCTAAATGGAGAAAATCTGTTGAATATATGCATTTGTGTTTGCCCATATATTAATTTTTACATCACTTTGGATGGATGAATTAAATCAAATTATGGTTCTTTTCCAAAAGAGTTAAATAAATCTCTTAATGGGATACCTCTTCAGATACATCTAGTTATTTGTTAAATATATTTTAACAATTTTTTTTTTTTTAAGTTTCAGCATGTTATTTTACATTTTGTTTGTTTTGCAACAGTTGATGGCCATGAAATTTTTAAAGATTCTCTCCCTACCTGATATGTTTAGGGGCAGCCAGTGGTTAGCCTACTAGACTTTCAAGGCTAAGAGGCCCAAGCTTAATTCCCACCTCCCAGGCATGATTGTTTTCTGTTTTTCACCAGTCAGATACATGCACTCTCACATCTGAAGAAGAAATGTTCTAATATAGACTTTTGGGGGGAGGGGCTTATTCTGTAGGAATAAAAAAAAGTGCTGGTGACACTTACCATCCAAAATAACTGTTGGATGAACCTGGGGAAACTATTTCCAGCTCAGGATACAATGTTAAGATTGCATTTCTACATCTTCTGTGATAGCCCATAGTAAGTGATACAACTTAATGAAAGACATATATAAGGATTAAAAAATAACAATACAAGTTCTTTATAACTATACAGTTTAAGGAATGGCATTTAAAAG
Organism: Nautilus pompilius; assembly: GCA_018389105.1. Taxonomy (NCBI): domain Eukaryota; kingdom Metazoa; phylum Mollusca; class Cephalopoda; order Nautilida; family Nautilidae; genus Nautilus; species Nautilus pompilius. The sequence goes on from JACATO010002134.1 coordinate 1,648,012, forward strand.
AATGCAACACTTTAACACACCTGTCTGTTTTTTTATTTTGGTATATAAATAGAGAAAATTCTCACTGATAGGGTGGCTCTTTATTAAACACTGAGAAAATGGGGTTAACACTACCATCTTATGATAGACCTCATTTTAATGTCGAGATGCAATCTCCTTATGCCCAAATATGCTGTTGCTTAATATTACCAGGCATGGTCTTTTATCCATGATAAGATTTTTAAATGAACTTTGTTATATTGATATTTAGAGGCACAATGTTTCCTAACCTGATCCCTCATTACCCATTAAGTGATTTCTGTCAGCAGCATACCTGTTTAATAATCATCATATTTCTCGTCTTACCAAGCTAACCTCTGATAGGTGGAATTTTTTTTTTTTTTTTTGATGTCTGCAGGTCCAGGCATGAGAGAATTTCCTTGGAAATACCTGTTTTCTTTCTCTCCTAATTTGATTGAGAGTGTTTTACCAGTTATATAGTTTATTACAAAATTTGGTGCTCACTGTGTCAACACGGGGCGCAATTATTGCCTTACCTTGGTTTTTGAGCTGTTGACGAGAAGTATTTATCTCTCTTATTTGCAGAAAGTAACTTGGTTTTCTTCTTTGTCACCACCACCAGGATTTTTTAGAGCACCCCGCCTTTTCACAGGAGGAATGCTTTGACGTGCAATGACGCCAATTTGCAGTAGGGGTTTTGTAATAAACATCTGTTTTGTTGTTGATTGATAGAACCATTCATGTAGTTTTTGACCAGCCCATTGTGCCACTGGGACACTTCCACAGGCTACGTGGGGAAACAACCATTTACCAAACCTTGCTGATGGCAAGATAAACAAAATCCTCCAGAATTTCAGTTAATTGCCCCATTTCTCACACCAGTTTTCTACTTCCAGCGTCTTGGAACATATCGGGTTTAACTCATTTGTTTGTAAAAAAAAAAAAATTAGCTGATTGACTTAGTGTAGTGTGGGGTTCCAACATTCCGTTATTAATGATCTGGAGATTGATTAGTTTTTATTGTTTAATTTGAATTTTTACTGTTTGCTTTCTTTCAAATAAAAAAAAAAAAGAGGGTGGGTTTTAATTTTTAACTGTATCACATGTAACTATATTATTTTAGTGCTTTTTCCCCTTCTTCTGCATACATCTACAAGTATTTAAGTGAATGTTTTCACTATATAGCATTAATTTCATGATTTGTCAGGAATAATACCAGGTATGGGTGAATCTAACAGTGATTCATAAAATTGCTTGTTTTAGAAACATTTGATATGATTCACCTTGGTAAAAGAACATCATTCACAAACTGCACTAAAATCTTGTAATCCATACTTCAGCAAATGCTCCAACTTCCTGTGGTGCTGAATTTGAATTTTCACATCCACTAATTAAATAATAGTTGCAAACACACATTTTATCAAAAATACAGTATAATCACAAATATAACTTGAGAATCGTTTTGAAGACATTGTGATACACATAATGAATCGCCCAGTTCCTCTACGTAAGTACTATTTGTCTCCTGAAATGTTTCCAAACAGTGCACAAGTATAAAGGCCTATATATATATATATATATCCATTGTCATTGCCCATGTACAGGAACAGTTTGACCTGAAACACTTAGAACTTTGTTTTAAAAAAATAAATGTCTGATGCCAGAGCATAACCATTTAATCGAAATCTAAAGCAAATTAAGTTACATGAACCAAGGGGAAAATCTTGTATTGAGTATGCATGTGTATGTTTATGTTATTAGCTATGGGAAAGTTTTCATTTATCTTTCTTCTTTCTTTTTTTGTATACTGTTTCCTACGAAGAAGATAAACCTACTTGGGGAGCATGCCACAATTGTACCCTGGTAAGCATTGACAGCCAGGTACCTACAACTTTGGCAAGAAAATCCCTGCTGAGACATTCCCTTTATTTATTTATTTATTTTTTTTTTTAGATGTGTAAAAAAAACATTACAGAACTTAAACAATTCATTATATATATATATTTTTTTTTTTGCTAGCTGAGGCTGATAAGTTAGGTACTATTTTTTTTTTTTTAAATGATGCTTTGCTTATTGGTGGACTAAGAAATTTTATTTAAATATAATTATTTCTGATTTAATTGTCTCTTACGCACACGCACGCAAATGCACGCACACAGTTTTCTGGGCAAAATCAACTACAAAATTGATACACACAGAGAGAAAGACTAATACTTTTTAAGGTTTAATTTCTACTTGTGTTGTTGTTGTTTTTTTTAAAATTAAAGCTGCACAAAAGCTAAATAAGTTAAACCTTGGATTGCAAAAAAAAAAAATTTTATTTCACTTGATAGAATTTACTTTAATTGCTTATTTTTAATGAACTTTGATTTTTAAAATGTCCCATTTTCATGCAGATTGATGAATACAGTTTTTAATATGATTTTCATTGCTGATGGCTTGATGATGATTAGTGCCATCAAGCAAAACATGGCATGAGACAAAAGATGTCATTATAATTCTCATCAGGACACATTTTTAATGTCTCTGTCATGCACCTTTAAATTTTCAAAACTTTCAGATAATGATGATTGAGGGGGGGATGGAAAAATAGTTGGGGCTAAAGCTGACTCATTGCTTGTATATCATGCAATTATTAATGCAAAAGTACTAAGACTTCAAGCCTGGGGAATTCTGACAAGGATAAAATGAGGAATGTATTTGAAGTGGGTGTCATTTGATTGTTTCTGGAGTTTTCTCATTTGTGACTGGATTGAACAGGGGAGGGAACAAGGAATCACCAAAGAAAACAATCATGATAACAGAAAATTAGAAAGAAACCTCAATAATATTCATTCACTAAATAAACTCTCAAAGCAGATTTTAGCTACAAAAAGAAAAGAAAAACAGAAGCATTTTGAAATGTCTGTCTTTCTATTTTTGTAGTTGTGGTTTTCCTTAAAATATAAGAGTGAACAGAAGTTTTTTCTTTTTTTTTTAATGCTGGCAGAAATTTTCAATTTATTAAAAAATGGATACTATTTACGTTTGATCTTTGTCCCCCCCCCGCCATTTTTCTTTCCCCCCCCCCTTAACTAGGTTTTAACTTTTTATAAGCCTGTTAGTTGTGAAACCATTTATTTCTTTATTTCACTTTTTCTTCAAGGTAAACAGAGTTTAACCACGAAATTCTAGTAATTGCTATGCTTCAGTTCTGCCTGTCACCATCTTGTAACACATCTCAGTTGACAAAAGATTATTTTAATGATGTGGCAGTACTTTGTGTTGCTTATTGGTAAAACCCTTGATGAGATGATAGAAATAGTAGTTTCCATTTAAATAGAAAATGTGAATGGATAGAAGCAAAGCGAAAGTAGAAAAACAACATTAGAGAATGCCGGTGCTTTGTGAAAATTTTACTTTCTAGCATAAAATGCAAAATCTTTGGCCAGGATTTGAGTGAATTTCTATGTATTTCTTTGGGGTTTGATTTGTTGGCAGAGTAAGTTTTTTGTAATATTGCAGTCTACTTAACACACAAAATATGTAGTTTAGGACTTGAAAGGACATTATTCTGATTGTGAGTGTTAAATTGTCTTTTTTCTGCACTATGTACTAATGTAGTCAGAGTATTATTATAAAGCTGGTTTGGAAGATTGTAAATCTTTTTTCTTTAAGATAAAAGGTAAAAAAAAAAAAAACAAGAACTCAAGAAATGGTAAATATCTTACATTCTTCATTCCAGGAAAACAAAAACAAAAAAAAAAACTGGTATAGTTGTAAACCATGTTTGATTGTAATATACTGTCATTTTTTGGGGAAAAATTTTAGATGAATAAGGGGATACATTTGTATTGAATTCTGCATTTTTCTTTTCTTTGAATTTTTTTAATGAATTAAAATTACTGAACAACTGCAAGCTGTTATTCAAGACAATGGTATTCACTTGTTAGTTTTCTTGTGTACCAGCATCTCTGACAGGTAAATCGTTTTAATAATACTAGGGATATTCAGATTAAATCTATCCAGATACAATTACAGAAATTCTACTTTGACCATATTTCATTTGAATGTCTTTTATTTATATTTCTATAAGAAAACATGACTATGGATCACCATTCTTTAAGGCTGACAGTTTAGAATGTTTTGTGTAAGATATTAATATTGTTTGCTTTTTTAGTTTATTCTAAATTAAATTTAAATGATTTAGATAAGAAAATATTATTAAAAAATTATTTCTTGTTTGGTAATAAAAAAAAAATTGGATAGCTGAACTTAAAATTTCACAATTTTAGAAATATCACTCAGTACCTGAGGAAGGCACACCTCTGTCAGCGATATTGGCAAAAAGTACTAATTAGAACTTCATTTGATCAGGAAAGCCTTCAATCTAAAAGTTCTACCTACTATTAATCAGAAAATCTCTTAGTGTTGTGCATTTTAATACTTTCCATTTGGACACTTTATAAGTTTGCCATTTTTTATATGATCAGATTTTTTATATAAGTAAATAGATAACTGAGTTTTGAGGGCATCAGCAGCGAACCAAACACTTGTTCATGACATTGCTCTCTGCAGATGGAAGCTTCCTTGGCCTGAATCTGTTGGCTGGCTGACTGTCTGCTTATGTCATCTCTTTGTTTGTTTTGATGATCTCCATTTATAGTATTAAAAGTGGATATTTGTATATCTTTCTTTATCAGTCTCTGTACTTAATAAGATGCAGTCATATTTTTTTTCATTTCCTAGATTTTAAATTTGTCTTTTTGTCACCTTTGCTTCATAATTAAAATTTTGAACACGTTTTATAAATATTATTTATTTACAGTACATTGCAGACTAAATAAATATTTGTCTTGCCCTTTTTTTTTCTTCTTTAAATTGGTCTTTTTTAATAACTCTTTTAATATACTAATTGAAAAAATACGTTTAAAAAAATCTGTTTTTGTTTCAGTGTCATCATGCATCATGACAATCATGCAGTAGCAGACAAAAGTTTAAGATGGTAGAACAAACAAAAATCAATGCACGAAATATATTTTAAAAATTCCAGCGCAGACATTACACTGATAGAAAAAGCAATCTTTCCATCAACATGATTGGTAGTAAATGTTTCACGTATACTCACTCTTTGTTTTTCTTTTTAAATTATGATGGAATTTCTCGCCGAGAATAAATCAAACACATTCAAAATTTTGCCACAAAATCCAATTTTTTTAGAGATTATATGAAATAAAAAGGGTAAACTTGTCAGTATTTGGTCATATATCCATAAACATCATTTACAGCACGACACTGGTATATTCATTTTGTGGACTCCATGCATAAACAATCTATGCAAATTTCAGCTTACAATGTCTGAATACTTCAGAACAGTCTATTTGCATGTCTTGGATTTTTTTAATCTTTAAATAGCTTCGTTTGTATCGCTCCATAGATTTTCTGTTGGATTCAAATCAAGGCCGTGAGACAGCTTTTTTAGAACTGGAATTTTCTGATCCGTGAGATACTAATTTATCATGGTAGCTGATCTTTTGGATTATTATGTTGGAAAATTAAGTTGAGAGGGAGGCAGTTCTCAGAAATGGCTCTAGTACACTGGTAAAAATGCCTGGGTAAATGAATCAATTTATTATTCCCTGGATATGATAAATAGGGCTTGTTATTTTTCAAGAAAGATAGCCCCATACCATAATGGACCTACCCCCCAACCTTTGATCATTGGTTTGGTACACTTTGGAAGGAATGCTTCATTGAACCTTCACCACCCAAATCATCTGATCCAAACCTCTGGAATCATGATTCGTTGGAGTATGGCACTCAGGCCTACATCTCTGGGGTCAAATGAAGATTGTCTTTGGCAAACTGAAGTTGGGCCTTTGATTCTTCAAGGAAACACATTCTGTCAATTTAAAACTGCAAAGCTGTCTCTGGACAGTTTTCTCAAAGATAGTAGGCACTCTGAACCTCTTAAAAGTTCACCAGACATCTTGTTTCAGTCCATTTTGGACCAACACTTTATTTTCTGTTTGCTTTAATCATCATTTGTTTTGACATTTGCTACCTCTATGATCTTTGATGTATCCACCCATTTATTAGTACAGTTTCTAGGCAAAATAACAACAATCCGTTTTAGAGCTAGCTTAGCAATCTCTGTGAGAATATCTTTCACAGCTCCATGATCTAAGTGCGTCTTTTGGATTTGAACTAGAATTTTTACCCATTGCACAAGGCAAAGGAAGTAATGCATTAGTTTTCTATATTCTATTAGTTATCTGAAAAAACATAAACATAAGCAGTTGAGATTGGTGCTTTTAAACTTTTTTTTCACTCTGAAATTTTGTCCTACTGTAAGAAAAGTGAGTACATGTAAAATATGTGCCCCTGATCATGTTGATGTGCATGCCCATCTAAAGAGCAAGAAATTACTTTTCTATCAGTGTAGTAGCCATGTTGGAATGTTTATTTTAATATATCTTACATATTGATTTATGTTTGTTTTGATGTCATTCTTAAACTTTTGTCTGCTTCTATGTAAAAGAAATCATCTTCTACTAATTAAAGTCATTTTTTTAAAATGAAAATATTTATCAAATTTCTGAAGGCTGCTTTTAAACATTCAGATAACTACAATAGGATGCTTTTTATTCTGCTTGACTGTTATCATTCATTGTACACATCCTTTGCTTCTTGGAATAAAACTTGATGAGATTCACAGCAAATAAAGTACCTGGAGCAATACTTAGTAAACTTCAGATGATACTATATAACCATCAAACAAGAAAATTCTTGTCACTGGCACCTGTTTATTTATTTAGACAATTTTAACCTTGGTGTCTTCTCTAAAACAACATTGTGCTCTAAGAATTTGTTTTCATTGCCATGTATGTTAGGTTACTAGTGCAATGATTTGCATGTCACTGCTCAGTTCTTTAGTTGCTTGCTTATACACTTTTTAAAATTTAGGACAGAAAACTTGAATGACAAGTAATTAAGCAGTAAATACAACTGGATGAAAGACTATCTTTACATGATATTTATGGTAACTGTTAAAGATGAAATAATTATGGCTTCTAGTTAAATAAAAGATGTTGCGAGGATGGCAGAAAAATGTATTCTGTACTTTACCATCAATGATTCTACTTAAATGTATTCTGTACTTTACCAACAATGATTCTACTTAAATCTTTTTAATTTCCTTTTTGTTTAGGCTAAGATTTTAGGAGGTGGATTTATTCCATCAGATATTTTCTGCTCTACTCTGAGGCAGTAAATTCACTTTCGCAGTTTAGAAATACTGCTTAAACACAGGTAACTACTTATTTAGCACCTGGTTGGATATCACTGCTATGAATTTCCTTCTTTACCTGTGATTCTCAGAAGTAGGCTTTATAGTGATGTTTTATCAAATCCTTCATACCTTGGTCTTTGTTATCTCATGCATAGTGCTCTATTAATCCCATGGCATCACCCACTTGATGAACAGCATGCAGCATCTTTGTAATGTTTAGCCATATTTGGATACTTCATCTACAGTAAGCAGACTGTCTCACCTAAACACAATTTTTGGTTGCTGAGATTCTCTGCTGACATCAGAGGTCAGTGAGCTGTCATTGGTGATTTTCTTTCCTCTAACTGAGGCCAAATATATTGATGAAATGTATTTTAAAAAATGACACTGAAATAATACTTATGCCTTCTTCACTCACCATATCAGTTAGGTCAACATGCTGTAGTTTCTATTCAATTTGCTACTTGGTTCTTGTATCTGCAGCAGCCTCCAATAATTGGAAACACCTGTGCTACAGTGAACAGATAGAGCCCTTCATGCACATTTGATCAGATTAGAACTGTTGTTCAGGTTTTTTTTTTAAAATGTTTATTTTTTTATGCTGGTTAACATTAAAAGTAATAGATTTGTATAGTTATAAGGAGACCACAATTGCAAATAGCTTGGCAATCATAATTAGCTGCAATTATTTTGTGTTCCTTAGATTAATACAAAATAAGTAAACAAAAACATTTTGAAAAAAATGAATTGAATGCAGAAATAGTAGTAATTAAATTCATAAAAAGTATGCATACAGGAGCTTTATCAATTAATATTGTGTTACTTGTCCAGTGGCATCCTTATTTCTAGTTATTATATAATGAATATTGTAAAACTCTTATATTTCTCAGATTTTAAGAGTTTCAAATGTTCCATAGTCAGTTACATGATATAATTGTTATGTTCACCTACACCTTTGAATGTTTGGTTGACAGATTTACAGATAATCTGTTTCTTTGTTTGGTGGAACAAAACTCAGATAGATGGAGGTATGTGGTAGTAAGTGACCTATGATTAGCTAATTGATTTTCTGTTGATTTATCCCCAGTAGCAGTGTACAGTTTAGAACCCAGGGGATTGTATGTGTTCTGGCTTTATAATATTCCCTCATTCTGTATAATTTAATAATAGTGTAGCTGACATTTGAGACAGATATGCAGTCACTTTCTCTCCTCATTTTATCTTACTCTGAAGTGGGCATGAGTAGAATTTATTTAATTAAACTGCAATTACATTGTTCACATTCTTTGAGTTGTTATACCACCTGAGTTAATGCATATAGTGGATGTAAATGCAAAACCAGACCAAACTTGACCACTTGTATTTGGTAGATGTAAATGCATAATCAAAAAATTAATACCTGTATGGTCAGCAATAAGTCCAAACTTGACAACTTTGCCAAAACATACTAATAAACTATTATAAAAAGAGACTGGTGGAAAGGTACCTTAACATTTTGGTTTGAAAATCATGCAAACTTATTGTAGCTCATTTCTTACAAATGGATAAAAAAAATTATGAATTTCTATACTCTCCTAACGATTGTTTTTTTTATATAATTTTTCAGGGTTTTATTAAGACAGTCATCATTATTATTATTAGTAGTAGTATTGTTATTTAAGTATTTGAAGTATTTTCAATGTATATTCCACAAGTACTGAGATATATGGGCATTTAAAAATCTGGCTAAAATAGCATCATCAAATGATTTCATTTGAACAATGTCCATAGTATATAAATTTTGTTGGTCAAATCTCTTTTTTTAAGTGAATGGATCAGAACTAGAATACCATAGTTATCTCTACAAAGAAAGTGCATTAGGATATGCATACAATCAACCAAAATGAATGATCTCTCAGTATATTGAGAATTTTTTTTAGCGGATAAACAAACAATGGAAATCTCTTGTCAACACAGAGCCCCCCAACAAACTGATATACTTGCTACACATTAACTGAGTTGCATCAGAACTCATCAAGTTTGAGTGATGATATTATGTAGTATACATAATCATCATGAGAATTAGCAGAAATTATGGACAATTCTACCTCATTAATTTACCTATAATGATATGTACTAATGTCGAATAGATGAGAAAAATACAACTGTCAAATGAGATACAAGGCCTGCACATGTAGTATTTTCAATAAACATAATCTGTTGGAGGATATGCATTATGCATCAGTATACTGATCAGCATCATTTGCTTTTGTACATCAGTTTCTAGCCACTTGAAGGAGGGACCTCACATGAAATATTTACATTTCAAATTTATAATTAGATATTTTTAAATAGTTTAATCTCTTCTGATGCATTTATTATAGTATTATATTATGAAATTATTTTAAATGAAAAATATTTTAAAATATAAAAACAAAATGACAGATGTCTTTTTTTTCTCTCTTACAGTAACTTTTTTTAAATTTTTTTAAAGATATGAAGATTATAAAACCAAAAGGCAAAAAAAATGAAGATTTTAAAGCCACAGAACCATTTTGTATATATTGTGACAAATATGTACAGTACTAATAATTCTTGTTGATACTGTGCATATATAGAAATTTGTGATTTAATGAAGCAAAAAATAAGCATTGATTTTATCTGTCTAACTTTGCAGAAGAAGGAATGATAAAAGTTATTATCAGATAATGCATGGTTACAGTCTTTCTCAGCAACTTTACTATTTCTATGAAATGATCAGTTGGATTTAATTTCATTGGCACTACATGGCATTGACACACAATTTCTTTTTTGGTTTTTTGCAGATAAGAGTAGTTCCAAGATAAAAGAAGACTTTTGGAATATTTAACATAATCCCTTTTTTTTTTTTAATTTTGTATTTACTGTAAATGTAATTGATAAAATATGATCTCATTATCAAGGGCTGCATGGATTTTAAGGCATACATACATGTATGTACACACACGCACATGTGTTTTTTTTATAATAGAAGTAATGTTGCAAAAGGCCTGACTAATTGTGTGTTATATGACTAACGTTTTGGTATCTCCTTGTAATTTGATAGTTCACATTTTGCTGTTTGAAATTGACATTGTAATGTCAGTACATTGTTTGGATTGTTAAGTGAGTCCTTTCTACTCTTTGATCTGTCTGTTAACAGAATTAGTTAAAATGGTCAGTCAGATTTTATAGGGACTTCAGTAATCAGCATCACATCCAGGTGTAAGTAGGAAGTTGGATCCAGCATTATTATCTTGATGACCAGTAATAACCAGCAGCAGAGAAAAGTGGCTGGTTGGATTGGATTAAATTGAGCGGAACAGACACATCAGGGGAGAGATTCACTAGCCCTTCAATTGAACCCTTATTTCTGTTAGTATGTTATAAGCTCCACCGTATTGATTGGGCCTGTAGTGAGCGTGACACCACGGACAGAAAACAGTTTGTGTTCGGGTGACTCAGCCATTTATATTGTGTGTAGATTTTACACTTGTGCTTACAGCCTGGCAATCTGAGAGAGATCGAGTCGGTCTGGAAATTTAATCAAATGGGAGCTAAGAACACAACGTTTTAATCAACGCATGCCACTCATTCACCAATACTGCCATACTTCATGTAAGACTGACATGTTCCAAATAGATTGGCCATTGAGTTTCCATTTGGAGATAAAAAGAATTGATGTGACATTACACAGCTAAATTGTGTTTTTATTTTCTGATCAGCAGAAGAAAATTGTAAGACAGATCAGGCTGGGAAAATTTGTCTTTATTACATTTTGGCTGCAAAAATTGCATGCACCTAGTGACTACACCCAGTCTTTCTATAGAAATTATATATATATATATATTTCTTTTGCTTAGCTGTCTTTTAACCACATTTTCTTGCCATTCTAACTGATTTTTCCAGTTCGTTTTTTTTTTTTTTTTGGTAATAATTCTCAGAAAACTCACGCTCTATGACACTCACTATATCCAAATAACAGATACAAATTTTATCAGTTTTTTTGTTTGCAGAAAAGAATCGTTTTGAGATTAGTCCTGGTGCTGTTGGTGGTTGATTGTACATACATGCTTGTTTGGGTCCTCAGGCGCAGTGTGCATGTTGTCATTTTACTTTCCATTTTTGGATGCTACAAAAAAATTATGTAAACTATATTTAAAATTGTACTGTTCAATTTTTTTTTAAGCTAAAATAATTGCATTGCAGGAAATAAATAATAATAATAATAAATAATAATAATAATAATAATAATAATAATAATGTGAGGCACCTTAGGAATGACTTTGAATTTTAAAAAAATGTGCAATTAATTACTATTTATAATTGGTAATCACAGGTCACATTGACAAATAAGTTTTTCATGTTGTTTTAATTACACACATTTTCATCAACTAAAAATTCTGTAAACTTACATGCATTTAAACCAGCAAATTTATTTTATTTATTTATGGAAACATGCAATTTCCTTTATTCTAATAGCAAATTATAAGTTGAAGATGATAATGTAATGTAATATGAAAGGTCTTGCTATATGTATGAGATAGATTACAGATGAAGACTGATTTTAGTGACCCTTTTAATACTAAAGCACAGGAGAGGGATGAATGGGGACCCTTAAGGATTTTAACAGATATTGATCAAATAAACTATAAACAATTTTTCTTCTTTTATATTTAAAGGTCTTCTTTCACAGCCATCTTATTTTTTTTAATATAAAGGTTTACATGCAGGGTTTTGTTTTCTTGAAACAGCCTTTGATAAAAAGTATAGTAAACTTACTGTTTTCTCATAATATATGGGATACATATCTAGAATAGAACCACAACTTCTATACAGGTGTAGAGTTATGCTCATAATTAATCAATCATTTCTTGTGTTTGAGGTTAGGCATGAGTGATTCAAGGAAATGTTTTTGCATGGAGGAGGTAAAAGAAAGATTTCATATGATAGATTTCCAGCTGGTAGAGAAAGTAAATTACGTAAGGAAAACTAGATTCAATTGGATTGAGGATTGATCAATTATTATTCCAAATTGACACCCATTGTTGTGCATTTGGCAGATGTGATGGAGAAACACATTAATTACTTAGGCTGCTTGACAACAACAGCATATATTTTGTCAAGAAATTTTCATAATATTTATGGGACTGAGGCTGTTACATATGCAATGTATGGTAGATTTCTTCATTGCATGGTCAGTTTCCTTCTTTAACATGTCCATACCTTCTATGCCTTGGATGGATTTGATAGCCAAGGAGAAAGAACATCATTGGCAAGCTTGACCATCTGGCCATGGCTACTTAAAGTGGCTTAGATAGGATCTTCACCTTTGGCTTGCCTTTAAGCAGGATGTCTATTCTAATGGCTTCTCAGATTTTGTGGTTGCTTCTAGTTTTCATTTTTAGCTTGGGGGGACACTTCTTCTTTGTCTGGAGATTTCCTTCCAGTAGTTGTCTTCATTGTGGACCTTTCGAAACCATTAGCCTATCCATCATCTGTCTTAAGCGACTCCCATTTTGGTGCTCTCTCTCTTTTTTTTTTTACTTTGGCTAGTAGAAGCTTAAGCAGACAATTCCATTTCTAAAGGGAATTACTTTCTCTGTCTTCTATTATTTTTTTTTCCAGAAAATACTTCTTAAAATAAACAAAACAAAAAAAAATAATACTCAAAAACCTTCATCGTTGAAAATTTTTTCTTTATAAACTTTCCATTTGCTTTCTCATGCCTGACAGACTTAAATTGTTTTGAATTGTCTATAGTTTATAACACTGAAAACTAGGAGCCTTTGGTCTCTTTAAAACACATGGGCTTGACCTTTTGCTTTCTGATGGTGTTAGAAGATAATCCGCTAACACTGCTGGATGCTCTTTGCTTTCTCGAAGAACACTTTAATGTTGTTTGAAGTGCTATGTCTTAATCTACACAAAGCTCAGTTATACTCACTTTAAATGAAGATCATCTCACCGCGCTACTATACTAATGGCTTTCATTGTTCAAACATAAACATAAATAATCAGAATCCAACCAAGTAAAGTTGGCATTTTATGTCACCGTACTATTGTTACTTTAGATTCCATTTTCCATAGTGCACTTCAATCTACTTACATCCTTGCAAAGTGTGTGGAGCACATTCTATGCACAGATCCTCAAGCTGTGAGAACTGAAAATCCTATTTTGCCTGTGCGAGATGTGCTTCTGCCTCACAATAATTATATCCCATCCACACTGGTTAGGTGATTAAAACAAATGGCCACTTTTCATTGTCATGCACATGTCAGTTTCCATATTGTGATTCTTCTGAAGTAGACAGACAGTAATCTAGTCGTCTTTGGTGCAGCCCTCGTCTTATTACAAGAAAGGATGTCATGAAGGCAGAACAATTAAAAGTGTAAAATAAAATCAATATAGGTAACAGATACTATATACATAATAAATAAAATACAATGACAAGAAAATGCATGGCTCAGAAAGCATATTCAAAAACTACTTTAATTTATTTTTTTAGTTTTTTGTTGAATTACCTAGAAAAACACACACACACACACACATTGTTTGATCACTTTTACTTTCTGAAGATTGATGGGCAAAAATTTAACAACAACAATAGCAGAACACACAAACATGGGTTTGGTGGGTTTGAACTAATGAAGATAATGGAAACTAATTTTTAAAACTGATGAGATGGGCAGATATGTATAGTAGTTTTTTTGTGTAATTTATCAAATTTAGCTTTGATATTTCTTATGGCACCTTTTAAAAGTTATTAAAAATTAACTTTTTCTACTATTCTTTGCTGTGAGATTTCCTTATAATGCCAAGCGCAAAGCAAGTTAAAGTTGTGACCATTGGCGGCAGCATTGGTTGATTTGATTTCTTTTCTTTCAAGATGGGAAAATTCTTGTAGCTTTCCCCATGCAATTTTCCTAAGACAAGGCAGGTGGGCATTCAGTACAAACATATCTATGAACAACACCAAAGTTTATTTTAATTTTATATTTTTGTTTTCTACTGGCTTGGGTTAGATCTTTGTCGCAGTGAAGAAAAGAAAAATCCAGTTGATTCAGTACATTAACTTAAAGTACTTGATTCCTTGATGGCTTGTCAATGCAGAGTGATGATCTCCTACAGTGTGGAAAGAAGTGTGGTAAGCTGACAGCCTTTGAGAAAGATGGTGCAAATGTCAAACATGCCTTAGAAAACTATGGGATAAACACATCAGTCAATATGCAATTATTCATATTTTCTGTTGGAATTCAAGACAAAAGAAAAATCAAATGGATGCATAGTAGATACGGAGTCCGTGCAAGTTAACCAAAGGTTCCTCATTTTGAGTGATTGTCAAAGACGAAAGATCCTTTTATGTGATAAATTTTTCATTTATTTTTCTTCATGCACCAAGAATTCTTTATTGTTGTTTTAGCAGCCATTTATGTTTTTGTTCCTCTTTTGCTTTAAAATAATAAATGATATTTATTATTAGCCCTGAATGGATATTCATATGTTAAACTTGGCACATGCCCAAATTATGCTAGAGAAAATATATACACTGGTATTCAAAATTATGATCTCCCTATACACAGGCACTATTAGCTGCTTTTTCAAAAATTTGATTTTAATGACAATTTATTATTCCAGCAAAGAAAGAAAAAATGGTGAACCACAGAAATATGTCAGAAATTAAAAACCATTAAATGTGGCATTGCTATCACTTCAAGCTTTTTGATTAATTATGAACCAGCAAGTTATTTCTATGAATATTACATTTATATACCAAAAGCATGATGTTGTTATATCCATCTGGTATTGTTTCTTACTACTAATTTGAATAATTCTTAGCTTGTACTTTGCTTTTACTAATGAACCACATTATTAATGACTACTAATGTTTTTTTTTTGAAACTAAAAATAGCTCTTAAAAAAATACAGTATGAAACAATATTATCAACCATTATTTTCCTTTATAATGTTCATGGAAAAATTGTCACAGAACTTGGAGATACTCAAGGTGATGTGCAAGGGACAGTGGAAGAAAGAGAAAAACCATAGAATAGGCAGATAGTTTGCTCTAGATTTTCAAGGCAGGGATCTTTTTTTGCAGGTGTCCAGTTAACTATTGACAACAATTGTTTTTGCAACATTTAGCATTTCAACTTATATTATCAAAAGGCAGTTAAGAGAAGTTGGATGTAGACATGGTAACAAGAAAAAGTGAGTTGACTGAGCTAAAGTACATCAGAACTACACCCAGCAATAATGCAGTGTACTGCAGTTGGACGAGAGCAAGTTTAAAATATCCAGTTCTAAGTGATGGCCATTGTGTTATAAGAAAAGCATAAAGAGAGACAGAGAGAGAGGTGTTTGCCCAAAAGTTAAGCAAGCAACAGCATTGTGAAAATATAAGATTGCTTTGCTGGTTATTCAGCTGCTGGTGTAATAAAACTTGGTGGGATCCTCACAAAAGAGAGAGATCACAATATTCTGTTATCACATCAGGGCATCGTGTGATAAGCGATGGGTGCATATGCAACAAGATAACCATCCAAAGTGCAGAACTCAACATAAAATATCTTGCTAAAAAGAGTCATAAGAACTTCTTGAAAACACGGTTTGGCCCTTCCAATCTCAGGTCTGAACCCCATGTAGGAAAAACTGGAGTGAAGAGTCAAGAAAAGGGGTCTGGCTAATTAACACCTGTATGCTATGAAAAAGTTACTGCACAGGGTGACCAAATTAGTAGTCATTTAAATGAAAGGCAGCTACTTTGATGAAAAATGTTTTGATGTGATAACAACCATGATTAACAGTGTATCTGGTTTTTTGATGGAATAATACATTTTTTTATCATTAGGCAGATTTTTTTTTCATATGGTGGGCTCAAATTTAAGGTGTATTTGTAGTTTATACAAAAAGCCTACCTCCCATTATTATCCATAAATCCTCCAGATTAAAAAAAATACACATTTTATTTTTTTCGCTTTTTTTAGATTTTGGTTTTTACTGTCATTTACTTTGTCTCAGCTTCTAGCAATGGCTCAAAAACCACCAGATTTTAGCTACGAAATGGACTCTTCATATTAGTGGTTGAAAATTGGTATACATTTATGGGGAAAAAAATTTCTTTTATTTAACCATATACAATTATTTTATTTTATAGTAATCTACAAAAAAATAATAATAATAATAAAGCCATTAAGTGAAAGAATCGAGCCGTGTTATAAGCACATTAAAATTTAAAAAATAAAAAACAAACTACATGCAACTGAACTCTATATAATTATCTTTTCTCTATAGTTGTTAACTTGAACTATTTGCTTGATTTTTTACATTATTACCGATGCTAATTCTCAAATTAAAAACCGGCTAAAACAAAAATAGTAGTAATAGAGATTTGTTTCTTATCTCACCTTTGATTAGTACATAAAAATTTGTATTTAATATTTTATCAAATTTATTTTTCGAGAAGAAATGGTGCTGACTGACAACCAACCATTTGTTTGGATCTTGTGGTGGTTGCTTTTCAATCTGATCTCTGAATAATAAAGTTTTTTTTTTTTTTTTAAGGTAAATAAATTCTTTAGAAGTTAAAGCTCTTTGTAAGTTGGAAAGTGTAAATTTAAAAACATTTTTTAGCAACCACACACTCATGCAAACAAATATTTATTTACCTGATGGTGGAATCAATAATCAAAATGGTGCTGGCTTTGTATTTTTTTTTAAATCTGTAATGTATTGAGTACAGAATGAATCATTGTTATTCACGCCCTGGAACTTTATTTAAACCTACTTACTTCTTAGAACAGAAAGACTTCTGGTTTATAAGTAAACTAAGATACCTGCTGTCTGCATTCACTTTGGATCTTGCATCACATTGTAGATTTTTACCATTACTTTCGATTCTTACGAAGAGATTTTATGTTGATTTCATGTTTACAAAGTTTAGCGGTTTTTGTTAAAAACATAAAACAAGTAACTTATTCATGCAATTAATTGTTTTTTTTTAAAATGTAGAAATAATTGGGCATTTGGACAGCTGCTGGCCCAGTGTTAGACATGCAGCCTTTGATTCTGCATTTAATTTCTGGTTTTTGGGGTTGGCTCAGCTTGGTGTTCTTTTCCGGCATGGTTTCTCCCCATCTTTCTTTAGAAGATGATTGTATGGGTTTTCTCTGACCTCTCTGATTCCCCCCCCCCCCAAACATCTAAAAATGAGGAATTCCATTGGGGATTTCCCTGCTGAAGTTGCTGGAAGTATTAGAACTCTCTCGCAAATAACTGTAGCACTACGCTTTCTCACTACAGTTGTTTCTGATCTATAGAGGTTACCTGCTTCTGTTGTAACAACTGGTGTATGACAGAACAACTGTGAAGAGATTTTTGTGTGTGTACGTGTGGTGGTGATGGGGGGGGTGGGTGATTCACATTGAAGTTGCTTTTGTTTTACTTTTTTTTTATTTTTCTTATAAGAACAACATATTCTATATCTCTTTAACTTGTTGAAATCATCATATTCTGTCGCGTTAATATTTGATCATCCACGTCACAGATGACGTGGATGAAAGATGATGTCCAATATCTGATGAAATACTGTTACTTGGAAAACCTCGTCTGCTATCAAGTTAATTAGTAATATCACAACTGCTTATTTTACTGTAGCATAGTAGTTAATGGGAGTAGAGGGTCTCGTGAATCTTGTGTATTCATGAACTGATCTTACTGGTTGATTTCAGTGTAATGATTTGGTGATTTTGTTTCTACCGTGTCTTAACTGTTGGCAACATTCTGAATTCATATACTATGATTGAATAGCCTTTCTATTATTAACACATTAGTGGGCTGATATACAGTGTAACATTGTCCTGTGACATTGCACAGAAGGAAATAGCTCTGTCTTCTTTTCTCTTTGGTTTATTAATGTTCACACAACTCCGGTTGGCATCAGATGTGCACAGTAGTCTTTTTTTAGGGAAACAAAACAAAGGAAAAAGAAAAATGGAAGGCGTAATGAATAAAGAAAAGGTGGGTGATTATGGTTAGTGTTTTTTTTTTAAAAAAAGAGAGAAATAAATTAACTAAAATGGCCATTCAGTGTAACGCTCAATTTTTTCATTAATTTTTTTTTTTTTTTAAAGGTGGAGAATGGAAGGAAAGGGAACTTTTTAACTTCACACTGAATTGAATTTTGCTGACATTAATTACGAAGCAAATCCCGAATATCTCTCCCTACACACACATGCACGCACACAAGGGTCTTGTAAAATTTGAGTTGCACTGAAAAATAATTTTAAATTCTAGCAATGCTACCTTTTTTTCTTTCTTTCTTTTTTCATTTTATAATTTCTAAATTTGAGCCTTTAATTAAATTTACCACAGATTTAAATACAATGCGGTATTTAAAATCTTATGCCGCAGATGGGGGTCAACTTTTCCAGTCATTTGAGATATGAATACGCTGAAGTTAGCTGAATAGACCTGCATTATATGATTTGATTAATGAAGTTTATAAACCACCCAATATAATGTAATGATTTCTTGATGACATTCCCACATTCCATGCAGGCAGCCAACCTTCTGAATTGAGTTTCCAGATTTAAGTGGGCAATATCATAAATTTAGAGGAAGCTAAAACACATTTGGAGTCATATTTTTTGTTTATAGGTCTAAAAATGCATTTTTAAAAAAGTGGTCATTGAATACATGCAAAAAAAAAAAATTATTAAAATTCAAAATTTGATGAATTTATTGTTTAGTTTATTTTCTAGTAGTGTATCTGGTGAAGATTGGGATAGGAAAGGTTTTTAGTGGTGTCCAGAAACAACTACATAATGTATTATCCACATGAAGATAAGCCATGGTAATGATAAAATCAGGTAAACATCCGATGATGACCAGACCTTCAAAATGTATGCAACAAATGAACCTTTAACACAGGTGCATTTCTAATACATTACTTTTTCTCACCTTCCTTCTATTTATGATTCCTCATTTGTTTACTAACATTATAATTTATTCTTCTGACTTCTTCTTCAACATAGTTTGTTTTGATGGAACAACCAGCACCTCTGAGTGGTGTGCAAACTTACCACAGCTCCATTGATTTTATCCCCTAGATGCATAATATAAAAGTTTAACGTTCTTGTGCTGGTGGAAGTGCTGTAATTGTCCATCAGGAAGTATTGCCAATCCGGCACTTCCAGGATTCTGGCACCTCTGACTCTGACAGGGAAAGCCCTACTTTTTTAGTTTCAGATGAGAAAAGAAACCCATGTGGCTAACTGGTGAAGAGGAGTGCGAAAACATGGCAGGGAGTCACACCAAACCAAGCCGGTTCCAGCTGGGATTCTATCTTGGTAGGCTAGTACTTTCACTGGTTAGTGACTTTTGGAAATCACCATCTCACCAAGGAAAGGAATGAACAACATGCCCAATGTTACAGCATTATTTGGTCTGTTTTTTTTTTTTAGTAGTTAGTTATTTAAATAACAATAAAAATTTAAAACAAAAAAATCTTATAACTTTAATTTTAAAATGCACGGCATTACAAATATATTTACAGTAATGTTTTCAAATACAAAAAACAGATTGTCCATATAGCAAAGTCTATAAATTCTGATTGTTGTTGTTGTTTTTTTTAGGTCACATTTACATTCCAATGACTGATTGTGGTGTGTTTGAGATAGAGAGTGACAGTTTGGATGTTATTTAGTGATGCTTGTACAGTTATTTAACAAGCTATATGTATTCAAACCTGTAAATGGGATGTAAATAAAACTAGCCAGGCAAGGAAATGCTACAAGTGATCACAAATGGTCATCTTATTCCTGATTTATGACAACAGGAGCAATATCATTTAAACACTGATGGTACATTAGCGAATGTGGCTGTGTGCGTGTTTCTGATCACAATCTTATGATGTTAATAAATAGATATAATGTAAGCTAGTAGTGTTTAATGTACAGGTTTTTAATCCTGTTTCCCTGCCTGCAGTCTGTGCTGTTTGAACCTTATCTTGATATTAAATGTAGTTTGACTTAAGAAAGATAATTGTCTTACATGCCACAACCCAGAATGCAAAAGAGAATAAGTATGCACACATGATGGTGATATGGTCAACTGGTTGGAGGATTGGATTTTGAAGGATGACTAAGCTTTGACATTTAATGCATCTCAAGTGAGGTACACTTAAAATAGTGTAGAATAGCAGTGGTCAATAGTGGGAGACAATGTGCCGCTCTCAACATGAATAGTAGGCTTATTAACGTATGCCTGGATCTCTTGCAGTGTTCTCAGGTTACCCCACAAAAGTTAGTGATGCGCTGTATTACTAAAACAACAACAAATAAACATGGTTATTTTAGGTAATCTTTCGACATCTTCCTCAATTTGATAAACTTATTTTCAGCCATGAGTATATAATTAAAGTGCAAAAGATGGTGATGCATTTCTTATCTAATGCAAATTGCTGCACTTTTTCAGAAATGACACAAATATGCACTTTATTGTACGGGTTTGTAAAACTAAAAGAAAATAAGAGTTAATCTGCCAAAGTAGAAGTCACCTGTGGTTCAGGTATGATTATTTAGTATGTGTGTCTTCCCTATGGCTGCTTTGAAATTGAGAAGGTTTTACTCTGAATTATCATAAGACCCTGGCTGGTGATTTCTGGGTATATCTAAGAAAGTAAGATCAAACAAAAAAAACAAACAGAATCCTTTGGTTCTTACTCAGCTAAGCCCTGCAGATTGTGAGGTTGCCTGGAAAAGAAAATGTTTGAATTGCCAAACAATTAATGATGAAGAATTTTGAAAACAACTAACAATTCTAGTAGAGTCACACTAGAAGAGACTGGCAAAAGTTGTTATAGGGGTAAGTTGTTACAACACCAGTAATTCTTCATTAAGTGTATAGATGAGCTATAATCAATGTCAAAGCATAAGACTTCAATTATAGCCTCATCTGTATGTTTAATTATGAATTACTGGTACTGAAACGACTTACCCTCTTAACAACTGGACCTAGTCTTTCCTATAAAGATACTTTCTGACTGATGATGTTTAGAGTTCAATATCATGTGTACAGTGAAAGATTAAAATTCCTCACAAATCAAACCATTTTAAGTCTGCACTGCATGAATGGTTGTTTTTTTTTTTTTTCAAAATTTATTTTGTTTAGATTTTACAGGAAGTCAAAAAAAACCATCATGGCTTACAGATCAATTACAGTTTTTAAATTATTCACCAGCTTCAGGATGGTTCTCATCCAGATACTGATATCACCTGATTTCTGCTTTGTCTATTCCACACTCGCATTTCATGTGATTCAAAACTAAACATTTTTGTACACCACGTTAGTGATAAAAGAAGAAAAAAAATTTTTTTGTTTGTTTTAGCAGCATTTTCTGCCCGCAATTTTTGAAGTGATTTTGGTTTAGATCTTTGTGTGTGTGTGTGTTGCCATTTTTATGGGTACCTTTGGAGTCTCCACAATGGATGGCCCACTGGTCACTTCCTTTTGAAGAGTTCCTTCTCATACCAGCTGCAATGTGCAGTTAACAGGAAAAAACTGACAAATTTCTGACGTCACCTGTCGCCGGCTTGTTGATGGTAGTTGGTTGTTTCCCATAACCTTTTCCTGCTGCACATAAACATTTATAAACAGATTACTGTGTCTACATGGTTCTTTAGCACTTTGTAAGTCTCTCAACTCTGGACTATTTAAAAAGAAATACTGAGAAAGAAGACTAACTCACCTTCACCAACACACTTTGATCTTCACCTTTATTTTTTTAATGAACATTGTGAGTGGCCAGGCATGTGTCCATGTATAGTATTTTATGGTGACTGATAATCTTTTATTGGAGAGAGGCTGAAAGTTATGAATTCTTTTGTTGTAGGCTTATTGTTTGCATTTAGGATGGATGCTAAATTCCTGGATAGCTGTATGAGTGTTTTTAATATTGACATAGTCTATGGCATCCATGACAGTAGTTAAGAGAAATCATATTCATATATCCAACTGTACTTACAGCTATGAAATGTCTGATATTTTATGTAATAGCTCTTTTAAAACAAACAATCTACTATTTTGTTTGTTTATATGTAGACACTCACACACACACACACACACACACACCACACACACACACACACACACACTGGGGCAGTTTATTCGATTCTGGAGCAAGAATTAGGCAGTAGGAATGATTTGCTAAGACTTCTACTCTAATATTGTGAATCACCTTTAATGTAACATTTGTAGTGTGAAGACCTGCATTAATGGAATGGAATAGCATTTCCAGTTACTTTTCATGGATTTCTTGGCATAGGTTATTCACAAAAATTACCAGTGATAGTTTTACGTGTTTCTGTTGCAGTTCATCTCTTAGTTGACATGTCAGACACATGTAAACTTTTGCTGTCCACAAATGGTTAAAAAGAATGGTTCGAACACTTCCCACGGAAATGGTGAACACATTCATATTTTTGGCAATCCTGTCATATTAGCTAACCAATTCTTCAGCTAGGAAATCTTATCTGCTCATGTCAGTGTTGATGGTTGAGCAGACCAAAGACCAACTGTGATTGATTGGTCGTTTCCTGAAACACTTACTCCACCTTAACACTGTTGCTTTTGTCAGACATTCACCTGCATAGGCCAGTTTTATTTTGGCAATAGTGACAGTGTTAAGTCAATCCACATACTGCACAATAAAAAAGGGGCACAGTGACTTTTAATTTGTAATAGAGCACTCATCTCAATAGCTACAGTACACCCTCTCGTATCACATGTGCTCTATAATCAAACTGTTGCTACTTGCACTACCATATTTTTAAAATTAAATGAAAAGCCTTATGTGCTTATATCTAAATAGTTTAATCTCTTCCATTTAAAATAGTTTATTTTAGCAAGATTTTTACTTTTTTCAGTTGTCAGTTCAATCTTGGAAATCTCATAAACGAGCATAAGTATTCAATTTAGCTTATGCAACTATTCCCACCTGTATCAAGCTTAGTGCAGAACAGAATTGAAAGGTGTGAGTGTCTGATCAGAAAAGACTTGGCATGGCTTCAAGTTGCTACTTTCCATGCAATTTCTTCAGTGACATGGCTAGACCATTGCGATCATCAGCAATGATGTGGGTGCTGTTGCAAACAGCAGCTTTTGTCTGTTGAGTGTAGAAGAGTGGATTGCAGTGATACAGAAGACTGAATCTTTCTCACAGAGATCTGAAAATATCAGGTTATACTTGAACACACGTTAATTTTCTCTCACCTCACCTCATATTCTTAAATCTGGGGCCATCTGCCCTCACTGTTCTTATCTTATCCTTCCTTGGCTCATTTAATTCAAATCTCCCCTTTCCTTTTTCTTTCTGTAAAACAAAATCCAGATTACAGAATAATTATAATTACAGTAATTTTTTCCTCAGTGTC
This sequence comes from Nautilus pompilius, assembly GCA_018389105.1. Classification (NCBI taxonomy): domain Eukaryota; kingdom Metazoa; phylum Mollusca; class Cephalopoda; order Nautilida; family Nautilidae; genus Nautilus; species Nautilus pompilius. The sequence continues at coordinate 1,671,713 of JACATO010002134.1, forward strand.
AAGGATTAGTTTCCATAGGATTAAGAAAATGAAGACATGGTTAGAATCCCATGTTTTTTCTTTTCTTTTCAAACTGTTAACTTTGGCCTAAAGTGATTTTAATATTATTGACAGCCAAAAAAATATAAATTTCAAACTTATAAAATCTCAGCTATTAAAATTGGTAATCATTTAATTTCCTTTCAAAAGAATAGATTCTAAATACTTTTGTGAAAATGCCACTTCATCAAAATTTATTATATTGTTATTAAGTGTATTGTATGAAACTTGAAGTGCGAATTTCATCCAATGAAACAAAATTTCTTATTTGTTGTCTTAGTATGAATAAGCAAAGTCTGACTTTCTCTTTTATTCACTGATAAAGATGGGCTTCACGTGATTCTGAGATAAAATTTCTGATGGAGTTACAACTCAGAATTAAAGTTTGTTAAATATATCTTTAACATTTTGAAAACTGGTGCACGTCTGTTTAGAAATGTAGTGCAGCATTATTACATGAATGTGTGATGTTCATCTCAGTTTTGAATGATGCACAGAGCCAATTGCATAATGATTTCCTATAGTGTATGCATATCATTGAAAAGAGGGTAAATATTGTGTATGACCAAGAACCTGCTTTACAAAATAAATAATAAATAAAAAAATAACTAAGCAAATGCTTACATTGCTCCCTTTTCAATCCTATTTATTAAATTCAAACAGTGTAGCCATGTTACTAGTCAATGCATTTACTCTACTCCTTCATACACAAAAGTTCTCTGCAGACAGATCAGCAAGGGACAAATCAAATATTTACATTCTGCTCAGTTGAAACAGCATTTTTCATTGTCCTCCAGTCACTTCTAAAGCAAAAAAGGAAAAAGCATCTGGCTTTCTTTAGTTTCCTACTCTTCTATCATCTACAATAAAATGGCTGGCATCCTTCAAGAGATTTCATGTCTGCTCTACAGATTCTGAATGTGACAGATGCTATAGCCTCTTAGATATCATGTTGTTTTCTGCTTTTATGGGTTGTAGCACTGGCTCCTAAAAATGTGATGTTGGTGATAATTTACCAAGTGTGTAATGAACAGAAATGGATTTTCCTGGAAACATCCTGAAGCATAAGCCTCCAGTTTGTATTAACTAAATTAAAAAAAAAACAAAACAAAACTATTACTATTCTATAATACATCAGGTACATTATTATACAAAGTCACTTTCCAGAGTTCAATTGGTTAAAGGTTGGTGTACTGATCTGATTGCTGTATTTTATCAAAAGGTTATTTTTGATTTAGTTCTTACCTGATCTCCTTGTTTATGCAAGAGCCAGTGATCTGATAAATGGAATTAATAGTCTTTAAAGAACAGGTACTAGGTATGGAAAGGTTTTGGTGAACCATGGATAATATTGTTTATTTGTTACTCACCTATGAAGTAATGAGGCAGCTGCACTACTAGAGGGCTCAAGTTCAAATCCTGGTGAAGTTTATTAGTGCATCCCTTCCAAGATAGTTTCTTCTTGATCTTCCCCATCTGGCCTTTGCTGGGGGTTCCCCCCCCCACAAATTTTGTGGTTTTTTTTACCCACATCCAAAAAAAAAAATTGCAGGTTTTTAGTAGGGACATTCTGTGGCAGGCAGGCAGGCAGGCAGCTAATCACACCCTATTCTCCCCTGCTTGGTTTAGCAAACTGAAATCAGGGTATAGAGAAAGAAGAATGGCATTTACCTCTTCCAGTATTTGGCAGGGGAAGGACAATGTCGGTTTGTTCTGAGCGGTTTGTGTAGTGATAAGACTTCAGTATAAACTCTGCATAGATAGACAGACATTACTGTTGTGACCACTACCCCCTACAGTGACATTCTTTCAGCAGTGGACACAATGCCAGGAGGGGACACGCTCTTGTTACTTTTAATGTGCGTTTCTTCCCCCTCTCTCATTCTTTCTATTCCTTTCTCTCCTCCTCTTCCCCATCCTGTCCCCTTTCCTTCCCAAAGTTATTATTTTGTTCTATATTTCTAGCCCACATGAGTTAACATTGTGCGCACTCTCCTCTGTTTTATCATGAAAATATGAAAACATCTAATTTTTCACAATAGCTACTGTACAGGTAACATTAAATTAATCAACTTAGTTATAAGTTCTTGCAAATTTTTTTTTTTTTTTTGCTTTTCAAGCCTACTACAGTCACCATAAATTTTTGCTACTGCTGTTATGCTTCTGATCCACTTCGGGTTAAAAAGGGTTAAGATTCTCATCTTTTGCATTCCTGTTTAGGAACATTTACGGTTTGTCTTATTTTATGATTTTAAATGCATGATTTGTTGATAATTAACATTTTGTCTAAAATATTCCGGCATTTTATTTTTAAAAAAAATTTGTGCGCGCGTATGTGCGTGTGTGTGTGTGTGTGTGTGTCGCCTTATTTAGACTTGCCATATTTTATTAGAAATCACAGGGTCCTGTGTGTACAGTGTTAATACCAGTACAGGAGAAAAGCATCAAGATAATTAATGATGGTCAGTCAAGCATGAATAGCTTGAATAGAACTGTTTTATGGCAGAGCAACACATACCGGCCAGATGCTAAGGGATTTTGTTGTTTTCTCTGTTAAACCTCTCTAGGATTTGTTTTGCCATTGGAAGAATGGAAAGAACAGAAAACAACAACCAGTAGTTCTTATTTTGGACTGATTAAAGTGATTGCTTGGTATATGTTTACAATTCTTTGTTTGGTTTTTTTGGAGGGGTTTTCCCCTCATTGCTTGTCATTTAATACAAATCTCTTTTGATGGTGGAAATTAATTAAAATCCCAGGCCAGCAAGGTAGAATGCTGTTTTAATGCTGATTAGAATCATACAGATGGTAGTCAAAACAAACTAACTGATTGCACAGAAAAGTAGCCATACAAAGAAAAGAAAAGTCCTACAGATAAAAGCTGTTGATGTGGAGTACAAAAAACAGAAACAAACAAAACTAGCTAGAGAGATAAAGACCAGCCATAACAGTGATGGGGCAGCAACAAACATGCTGGTCATTAATAAAAATAAAAAGTTAGTAAAAGATATAACAATTTTTTTCTTAGGTGCCGACAGATAGAAGTCTCCTTTGTGGATGATTTTTTTAAAAAAGGGGTTAAAAGAAAAGTTTGGGGTTTTGTTTGCCATGTATTTTGAATCTATTTCTGTCAGGTTAGCACCCTAATCTCATTTTCACAGTATTGTTATCTGCTGTTTATTTAATTTCAAACTTTGTAAGGTGAGTTTTTGTGTCATTCCTTTGTATTCCCTGTGCCAATTCCAGTGAAGAAAATCACTTTTATTTGATTTTAAAAGACTACTCTCAGAATGTCTGGAAAAGACCCTGCAGCCAGATCTGTGCTTTAGGCCAATTCCACCTACCTTATCCATCCTTTTCCCGGCCTATCACACACAACTCTTTAATGAGAACACAAAGCATCCTGCATAACAATGGGTTGTCATTTGTGCCAATTTGTTAGGAACCTTCTCTTCCTGATCTAAAGAACTAATTAAGTAGAGAAAAACCCCCATTGCCTGGCTGTCTTCACAGGTCATGCTGCTACCTATCCTGGATTATAGTATCAGCATAGATTCAGAGGAAGAAAGGCAGTCAAAGCTGTTAGTCAGGTCTGTAGCTTTTATGCTCAGCTCCTCTCACCCCCAATAAATATTGACCTGGCTTGATCTAGAGCTTCAGCTGGCCAGCATGGCTCCAATAAATGATAATTACTAATTGTACAAACAGTGAGTTACCGGGATTATGCTGCAGTGTGACTATCTTCTCACATCCTGGGTTCTGTGTTTCACTATAAATAAGCTGTGACAAGATGTATATGTGATAAACCACCAGGGGGAAAGCGTGAATGGGTAAGGTCATATTATTAAATTCGCAATTACAATGACTCGGGGAATACCCCACCACGTGTAGTAGTAGTACACTGTGGACAAGAATCTGGCCAGGACTTCCCTATCCAGTTAATCTCATGAGTCACTGCATGTAAAATCATTTGCATATGAAAGACACAAAGGGAAGCGACAATGGGCTCTTTCCAGGCCAGGCGTACACAGCGCAGTGACAGGCTGTGTGAAAAGTGGTATGTTTTCAGGACAGATCAGCAGAAAGAATAATGTTAGTTTGCATCACAATGTTGTCAATGCACGATTTCTAAGGTAGGTTAACCATGGAGTTCCAAGTATAACTATTTTGGCTGTTACAATATTGGGTAATTGTGTGTGGGGGAAATTAAACATTGATCTGTGTAGCCGGACAGGCATCAATTGCTACATCAGTCTGGGACTCTCACATGTTCCACGTTTGATGGGCAGATGGGAGTTTGACACCAGTGTAAGATGATCGCTGTCAATAGGATGTTGCGGTTTCAAATGTAGCTTAACATTTGTCATTGCAGATTGCAAATATGTGGCGGTACTCCACTGGCCTTCTGTCAGACATGTGCAGTGTGGGAATACTGTATTTGGATTTACTGGTGTGGCTTAGTTTTGGGATCTCAGCTAATGGTAAGTACATCTACACTTGTTTGGATGCTTCTGCGAAATGTTTCCATCTTTCAGGGAATGTGTTTGCTGTTAATGTTTTATAAAGTACAACCTGGTGACAAAGTCAAGCCAACTGTTCACCTTGTTTTTGTTTATGTTTGGGCCTGCATGCTTTATTAAATTGACTGATGATCGTCTTATGATATCGTATTTGATCACTTTGGTGATCTTTTTATTTGGTATGACTACCAGTGGTATGTTTACAGTAGCAGTGGTAAAAAAAAAAAAAAAAAACAGTAGATGTTAAGGATTTTTATTAATAAACCAAAAACACCTGAGAAAACCTTCGTGTTAACAAGATGATACCGACACATGCACAGCATCCATCCGATCGGTATACTGAGAAGCTGGAACCAGCTGTCATCTCACCTTGTATCTTAGAGTGATTAATGTGCATTTAAATCACCACAGTTTTCCTTCAATTGTGATTAGATGCATGCAGTAGCAAAGAAGTATTCAAATAACTTATCAGTTATTGATTACTTTGATGGTCAGCAGATGAGGTATAGCAGGTCAGATTATAAATTTAGGATTGGAAATAGAATGGTATATTGTGACCCTAGAGCATTAGTTATATGTGTGTGTGTGTGCATGTGTGTAAATCTATTATTATTATTATTATTTTTATTTATAATCTGTTTGTTTTTAACTCTCTTTCTCTTTCTCTCCTCCTCTGGTTTACAGATACATTTTAAATAATTCTCCCATGAAGAAGAAATGAATGAAAAAAAATCTAGCTTCAACATTATAAGAGCATTTTCTCTTTTAGGAATAGAATCTGCTTGTCATTTACAAGTATTTGAAATTTATCAGAAATAGGAAAGCTGAGAGAGACTGTAACCATGGAGACTAGTAAATCTGTAAGCCATTTGATATTGAAATTATTTCATTTTTTTAGGTTAAAATTTTTCATCTACTGTTTTAGAAACAAAATACGTACAAATTCATTAAAAATTATTTTAACCTTTATTTTCAGAAGTAGCCAGAGCAGTTGTAATTAATTTATGCACTCTCGAAAGGAGAGACTAGTGTCATCAAAAAACACAAAACTGTTTTTCTTTTCATAACATCTTTGATTCCCTCTCTTAATTGTTACTATTACTAAACTGGTGCAGAAGAGCTGTTGGGCCGCTGTGTCTATCAGCAATCATTTCCATCAGTTGTTGCTTTCTCTCTCTCTCTCTCTCTCCCTGTTTCCATACCCTCATTGACGGCGAGACTCAGTCCAGCACACTTTTCCTATCAGCCTCCTTTCTTACATCTTCACCTCATGCACTCTCATCATATGTTTCTCATTCTTTGTCCATAACATGTCTGTCTAGCCTATCTTAGTCTTGCTGCTCTCCATCATGTTCACGACCAGCCATCTCTCTTTTATAAAACTATAAGAAGGAAAAAAAGCGCAGTACATCATACTCATTTCTTAAAACTTACTGCTTCAAAAAAGTATACTCCTCTTTGAATTTATCTTACTGATTTCTTCAGTCAGTCCGTTAATATTAGTTGATTGAAGAACCAAAAAGGAAATATTGTTCCTGTGAGCAAAGACAATAGAGTCCATAGTAATGCTTCAAACACTAATAGTGCATTCAACAGATTGTGAAAGCATTATCAGAAATTTTACTCTTTTGTTAAACAGTATCTTTTTTTTCTTTTTCTTTAAGACCAGAAACTTTAGATGTGGTTTGTAAGTATTTTGTGAAAATAACACAGGATTTGCAAGGGTAGCCCATACTTTGTTGATCACTTGTCATATGTATAAGTGGTCTCTCCACAGCTAGCTTAAAGCTGAATCATTCCAAAGGGTGGTCGGCATTTTGAAAATCCACAATTTCATTGATTTCCTTATTTTTTAGGAATTCTTTATTTTTTTTTAAAAAAAAAAATTAAAACACTACATTTGTGTATTAATGCTTTTTCATTTGTGTTTATAGGAACCTTTGTCTATTGTCTACCACTTTAAATAATTTTGTTTACTAACAGTTACCAATACATTTATTTATTTTCTTATTATGGCACCCAGAATGACTCTAAAGCCGGCTATCATGAAAATATTTTTGAATATTTATGAGCTGATAAATCAGTCATGAACAAATAAACATCTGACCAGTTCAAAATATGCTATCATTATTTTTATAAATATTAATGCCATTACCTTTATATTTTACTAAAATTTAATATTCAAAGACTTTTTTTTTACTAATTTTTTTTTTTGGTATGGCTTAACCTTCTGAATACTAGGTACTTTTTCTTTTGTATTTTAACTTCTGTAAATTATCCACTGTTTTCATCTAATTCCTGAAAGGGCAGGTTACAGGTCTGTGGTTTTTGTTTCCTTAGATGTTTTTTTTTTTTAATCTTTCTAAAAGTATTTTCCATAAATCTGCTGTAATGCTGATATACCTGTAAATATGCACACACCTGTTTGCTCTTCAGGTGTCCCTTGAAGACTGTCTTCTCACTATATATATACACACCTACATAGTAGCCGATTGATCCTCATTCTCTAGGTATCCCACTAAATTCTAACTTTTAAGTTTGTGCCTTTTCTTATTTTCACTTTCTTAAAGATTAACGTTTAATTTTTATTATGTTTAACGTTCACAATTTTTTTCTAACCCCCCAACCCTTTGAAGATACTATGGTGCTAAATGGATTAAAGTCAAAGTATACAAAATATTATTAAGGTTAACGCACTTTCTTTGCCTTTAAGTAAACATGGAAATTTTTTAAAAGTAGCTGAAATCTAATAGCACAATTTATAATTTCATTAATGAACAACCTACAGATTAATATGCAGTGGTTCTGATTCAGTACAAAGTCTTTGTGTTGATCATCTCATAAGCGCTGTGAGGTAGAATTTTAGATACTGATGCTGAAATCTGTTTCTTTCTCTCGCATTGTTCACTTTGGAAGAAGGTGCAGAGGCTTCTTGAGGCTACCTCTGAATTGGCAACATAAAATACAGTGATGAATTGTTCAATGGAACAAAAGAGATTAATATGAAAAGATGAAATAAAGTGCCATGTTACATGCACAACATGCTTTGGCAGGGTGTTAATGCTGTTTTAAAACATGCTGAATCATTTTTTCTGTATCTTCATTAAACAAATTCTTAGAACTATTTTACTGACACCAGTTTTAACTACTAACTTTAATATCTTTCAGAGTTCATGCAGGTCATTAGAATCTTGGTGGTTTTATGCTAACCTGCTGAAAATGACTCCTCTGTGCAGCTCGTTCTTCGTATAGACCAACTGCTCCCACAGCTATTAAAGGGGCTAGTGTTTTACAATAAGAATAATACTGCTTATTGTTTCTCAAATTATATTTTCTTTTAGCTTTTACTGATTGTTATTTTTTCTTTCCCTTCCATACACACAATTTTTTAACCTTTACTTTTCTCTCTCTCTCTTATCTGCATCTCTAAGTCATCTCCCACCCCTCTCTCTCTCTCTCTCTCTCTTTTCTAAAGCTTAATGTTAAAAATCTTATTTTTTTTTGGTTTGAAAGTAAATATATTCTCTAATAAATTTAAAAAAAATAGAAGAGAATTCAGCAGTCCAAGCCTCCTTCAGTTATACAAATATTTGCTGCTCTGCTTTTGTCACTTTTTCCTGTTTGAGATGCCAGGATGATGAAGGATCGTTCACACTCTCAGAATAAAATCTGCGCGCTACTGTTTACAACACATTCTCTTTACCCAAATTCTACCTCCATTTTCACAAATAAATAAAGATAAACTAATTGGAATCTAAAATGGTCATTTAGAAACTTGACCTCTGCTTTTGCTTTGGTTCTTTTCTTATAACAAATGTTTTATATTAAAAATGGTTCAGAATGTGTCCTGATGTTTACCTTTTATAATTTCTGCGTTTTGGGGTCTTCAGCTATTTTTTTTAAGATAGCTCTGTTACCATCAGCATATTATTATTATTATTATTATTATTATTATTATTATTATTATTATTATTATTATTATTAACTTGGCTATCTATTCTGCATATTTGTTTATGCTGTCTGGTAAAATTCATTGTTATTCATTGAACAGCCATCGAAATCTATTCATTTTCCGTAAAAATGTTTTTCAACTAAGAACAGATTTGGAAATTTAAAACTAGAAAGGAAAAAGTATAATTATTGCAATTCCCCCTTCACATGCACATGCACACAATTTTAGCCATGCTGCAAACTGATATTCCCTCTTCTGAATTCTGCCCCCCCCTTTTTTTTTAAAAAACCGTATACCAAACTTCAGTGATATCGCAGAGAAGAAATCGTGTTCTGTTTTCATTTTTTTCTCAAATTTATCCCAAAGTATATTTCTTTCTTTGCTAAATTCTAAAAAAAAAATTGCAGCTCACTGTTTTTTTCTATTGACAGATTCTAAAAACAGATATAATATTAAATTCTCACTAATGCATGTTGATAATCAAGCTAATGGCAGTTATGCTGTAGGTGTTAGTGAGCAGTAAGGATATATGGTGGTATTTTATCTTCTAGACAGTATTTTGATATTTTACTATCTCTCTCATCTGAGAGGGTTAGCTTGTTACTCTCTTCAAAATAGTACGGCTTGTTTGATCTGGCCGATAAAATCACACTGATTTAAAACTGTGATATTTGCTGGTTGTTCTACATAAAACTTTGGGACATCTTTTCTTTGATACATATGCTTTACAGACGCCATCTTTTGTCATTGTATTTTTGTTTTCTACAACTTCTGTCTATGTACAACAAATACCAATTTGTTAAATGAATTTTTACATCTCACTATACAAATCGAAGTTCATATTAAATATGAAGTAAACACAAATGAATGTCTAGTTTTAGTTATTTGTTGAAATTTAGGGTGAATTTCAGATTGTTGTTATAAATGGATTTCACTACTAGAAATTTAAATTTGCATAATTTAAAAAAATTTCAAACTCACAAAGATTAAAACTTTGCTTAATTTTTTTTAATACACCTTTTTAAAAAAAAAAAAAATACTCTGCAAGTTTTTGAATACAATAAAACAATGTTGAGTGAATTTCAATTAAATATAGAAATATTCCACATTAAACGAAGTCTGTAGTTTATGCTAATTATGACAGATCTGACTTCATTGTTTGTGTTTTCAAACTAGGTTTTCTTATAAACTAGAATTTAGATTTTTTTTTTTTCTGTATTTGATATGGTGGCTTAGGAAAACTATGTGAAGAGGGGTTTGAGTGGAATGGTTCTTTTTCTCTCCTCCGCACACGCATGCACGCATACTTTTTCTCTCTCCCCCCCTCCTCATTGCTTTGTATGCAATCATTTATCTCAACTTATTTATCACTCAACCCGACCATCAGTGCTAAAAGTTAACATCTTTTCCTTGCTAGGCTGTTTAATTTTGGTTACAGGAACATTTCCAAATAACATCTTAATGCATCGTTGAGGGAAGAAAATTTTCTCAGATTTTCAAAGGGATGGAGCTTATGTTAAAAGGGTCACACCCAACATCTGCACCTAAGATTGAAAAGGGATTGTGTTATTGTCAGAGGGTGGGTTTATTTCAGCTTCCTTTGAAATATTGATTTTTTCTTTCTTCTCTGGTCTCTGAGAATGATTTAAATTACTAGAGGCATTTAAACTATTAATACACAATGTAAGCCAGTTAAAATGAATTTCTTCTCCTTGGAAGTCTTGTATAAGCCATTATTGCTTGATTCCTTTTTGTACCAAAGAGATTAGACTAATTAAGGTTAAGGTTCTTTCATTATTTTTCTACCTGTTTCTTAATTTGCTGTAATTTTATTCTTGTGGCCAAATGTCAAGAACTTTGCTAATAAACTATTTAAACTTACTGATTTTAATTTTGTAAACTTTTCTCTATCCCTGTAAGTGCTGAGAATTATTACAAGGTGAAGCTGTCTGCCTTCTTCACCACTTCTGATGTTTCATTCTCTCTCTTAGTTCCACATCCTCTCCTGTTACCTTGTAAGAGAACTACCATATAGCGTACAAACTGCTGTCATTTAAAACCAAAATATCAGGTCTATCAGCAGAGCCAAAAACAAATGGCCATTATCTGAAAGTTGTGTATTAGAGGAAAGGGTAAACAGTGGTGTAATTAAACCAAGGCTTGTTGACATTTCTGTTTATATAATTGCCACCTTTTTCCTCTTCAGCCAGGAAGTAATGAAAGTTTAGTTCTAGGTTGTGACAAATTTTTTTTAGCAGGGGTGTAGCGGTGCATTTGTAAAAAGAAAAAAAAAAGTTTCTCTTTCTCATACATACATATATAATGTTATTCATTCATTCATTCATAAACTTTAAATAGTGGTCCCATAGTGGCCCACAGGCCAGCATTTTTAAATGGTCCACACAACAAAAAAAAAGGAAAAGTGGAAAGCTGTTTTGACAGGTGAGTTCTTTTATTCCTCAATCAACTGTTAAACAAAAACCACCCTCTATTTTTTTACAGTGTGTCTTTTATTTTAGATTATGGCTTTTCCCCATCAAAATTTGTATGGTTAGATTTGATTGGTTAATGAGATATGCTTGACATCACAAGCTGTTCTATTTACTGGATATGCAACTGCTACTTTCTTACCAATGTGCCAGGTATGATGCATTTGACAACACACTGTTGATGCTTGATTTTCGGCAAGCACGTCGCCATGCACCTGAGAACAATGCAATCAGTTTTTTAACACAACTCTTTTCTCGTTGCTAATAACTTCTCCCTCACCTGTGAAATTCTGCAAGCAAATCTTCTGAAGAGTGCCATGAAGAAGTGGCGTATCAGAGGGAATTCTATTGTTATTTCAGTATTAATTATTGGTAATTTGATGTCTGCATTTTTATTCTGTGAAGACTTATAATGATTTTGAATAAGGAAATAAAAATTGATAATGAGAACAATTTCAAACAAAATAGAAAAGTGGATATTTGTTTTTGAACTTCAGTGGAAAACACCAATGTCTTGTGTACCTACAAGTGTTTGCTGTCCTCATAGAATACAACATTGGTTATCACTACCATACTCACCACAGTAGAAGGTACACAGGTGAGTGATGATAGTATCTGATAAAAAAATAAAGTTTCTATCTAACAGTTTCTAACTTTTCATATATCTACGACTGCTCGAGCTCAAAATTTAATGAAATTTTATGATGTCAACCTTGCAATTGCTAAATCAAAAATGTTTTTCAAGGATGGGGAAATAATTAAGACTTTTGCATTTAAAATGATTAAATCTTTTGGAAACAAAAGATGGCGAACAATTTTGAGAGTATGTCACTTTCACATCAGAGAGTAGTAGGAAGATGTGTCATGGAAATGAATGCTTACACTGAGAATAAGCTGAAGGCATTCATTGAAAATTGTGGTTGTTATTTTGTTGGTGGTGATTACATACTTTCTATATGTTATTCCTCTAGGAAGCCCTTTTTTTGCTTCAAAATGGTGTTGCTTAAAGAGAATGATAGGATTATGATGAAATGGTGAAAAATGTCAAAGAGCAATTGCACAGTCAAAAAAATGTAATTGAAGTTTATTACGGAAAACTTGGAATGGTCAATAGCTCCAAAATCATGTTCTCATGAATGTTATTCCATTTATTTGGAATCATTACAACAGACAGGGCCACTTTGAAGATTTGAAATTTCTTCATGACATGGCCGGCTATATAGAGCCACAGGATGTTCAATGAGAAAAAAACTCAATTTTTTTTGGTGTAATAGATTTTCATTGGCCAGAAAAATATCCTTGACTTAAATCCATGCAAAAATCTTGGAGCAATAGTGAAATTGTAAGCAGAAGTGGCTCAGAAATGTTTATGCCATAAAATTAGAAATTTGCATCAAGCATTGGTCCATGTGTTGGAAAAAAAAACTTTGCAGAGCAATTAAACTGACAAAAATATCTTATTGAATCTGCCAAACGCATTTAAAATTTAAACCGATAAGTCCATCGAGGCAAACGGCAAGCAAAAATGAGGTAAACTACATTTATTTAAAGTTTTTTTGTTTGTTTTTTTTTTTACTATAATAAATACTTTTTTAAAAATATATACAAAACAAAACACACCCTTTAATGGAAAAATTTACTGGATTTGAAAAATTCACCTATAATGTTATTGATGATGGTGAAAGTCATCAATGGGGGTAAAACAGGTGTAGCTACTGATCTTTTTAGACAAGATGGCATCGAGTGTTTTCTGTTCATGGTGTCATTCACCAGAGGGCACTGTGGAAAATTCCTTAGAATTAATGATGTGATGACATATGTTGTTACTATTACAAATATGATACCATGAAAAAAGGTTCTTTGCTTTTAGTAGAGAAAGAACTATTTTAATAGTCAGGTCAAAGGTAACACTGCTAGATTTGAAGAGGACCTGCAAGACAATTGATTCTCTGCACACTGGCGTTTTGACTGACAACATTGCTTACCTTAGCACACTGAACCTTTACCTCCAAGGAAAGGGCCAAAGCATTTTAAATATGATTGGTCAGATTCATGGATTTTGAAGAAAACTAGATGTATTGGAATGCTTTATTAGAAAAAAAACAACATTAACATTTTCCCACTTGTAAAGAGCTAGCAAAGGAAGTTGAGGAAGCTTGCTTCAGAGAGTTTGAGAAAATTTCTTTTGAACTTCAAATTAACTAAACATGAGGTTCAAAGACTTTCAGAAGCTAAGCAACAGCTTATGTATGTTCAATGACTCTATAGTTGTGAAAATATAAGAGCCAAGCCAGTATGAAATGGAACTATGTTAGATGCAGACTGATGTTCCCAGAGAATGCTACCCCAAATTATTGCTTTGGATTGAAAATTCTTTTTCTGTTTGGAAATACTTAACTTTGTGAAAGTATTTTCTCAACTATGAGCCATATATAGTCAACACAGTGGAGCATAACCATCAAAGAAACACCAGTTTTCACTCTCAGGCTCACTACTTTGGGAATCTCCATTGATGCTGCAGACTTAGTCAAAGATAAAATGAATGGGTGTCTCATTAATTGTGATAAATTTTTGTGATTGTTGTATAATAACTAATTTAAATCAAACTTTTTCATTATATTTTTGTTGCATTCACTCATTTAAAGCTGTGTAAATGATTTTCTTCGTATACAGTTTTAATTAGAATACCATTAACTTTTTTTTTACCTCCTACAGAAGCAAAATCACATGGCCTGCCCGTCATCTGCAAATTGATAATCAGAGAAAAGTTGGATCAGCCCGGTGAAGATGAAATAATGTTAGCCATGTCACCAAAAGCCTCATAAACCTCAAAATTCTTTGCCTCTCAGAATTATTTTAAGAGCGGATAAACTCCTCCTACATTTTCATTTCATCATGCTTATGACAATAATCGAATACTCCAGGCCAAAGGACATTAGAGAGTGCATTTGTACCCCATTACCTTTAAAATCTATATTATTCAGCATAGCATAAGTTGAACCATAGGAGCTATGATACAGGACCTTCCTCATTTATATAACTTTTTGTAATGGAAAATCTGTATCACTCCAGCCACAAGTGTCTTGCATTATGAATAAGTTGACTAAATATGTTGCTAAATCCAGACAAGTAGTATTGCTTTTAGATTTGGGTGAAAATACCACAGGTAGAATAAGTAAAATAAAAAAAAAACTAACATGATATATGGTGGAGTTTCAAAAAAGGAAAAGGAAAGAAAGAAATAGTTGTCCAGTCATCACTCATTTGACCTTTATTGAGCTTCCAATTTAGCATTTTGTCCTTCTACTCTAATGTTTTCATATTGTCAGAAGATCCATATATAAAACTATCTTATATGATATATGTATATTCTAATGATATTGGCTAAATTAGATGTAGTATCACTGAAAATGTGACAATTTTCAGGTGAGAAATTTCAAACAGGAAATTCTCATTTAAGATCTACACTAGATGGCCACCTTATTAGGATCTCTATCTCTATCTTTGGTTGCTCGTATAATAAATATGATATGGCATAGAATCAACAAGGTGCTGGAAGGTGTCTTAATTGTTTTTTTACTCATTCAGTCATTTATATTGTATCAATGAATGGTACAACATAATTAGAGGATCATGAGAGAGAACGTGCCTTTAAAGTTCATCTGATAGATGCTCCACTGATTTGAGATCTGAGAATTGTCCTGGCCATGGAAAATGTCTGAAATCTTTATCTTGGTTTTCAAAGTGTGTACACACAATTTGGGCATGGAGGATAGAGGCATTGTTGTTTTGGAGATAGTCATCCCCATCAGGGTACAGTTGACTAATTGGAAATGATGCCGAGGTAAGCTTTTGCATTCATTCTGCCTTGTAAAGAGTCTTAGGGTATTCCAGCGAAACATGCCGCAGATCATGACTCTACCACCAGATTCTGCACATTTGGAATCACAGTGGATGAGTCAAGTGATTCATGTGGATGTGGTTTTATCAAAATCTGTCGTCTCCAAATTTTGCAAAAAAAAGAGGGTGAAGACATGCAGTCCTTAGTCCAATTTCTGCATTATGTACAAGAGTAAGTAAAAAAATTATCCGCAGCTTTCACCATAACATATCTTTAGGTTTGTCACACTGCCTTCTGCTCATGTGTGCTTATAGTTGGTACTATTGTGGTCACGTGATCAAAGTTTGAGCTTGATCGCACCAGTTTTCTTGCTGCTGTTACAGTGTAAACATGGCCACTCCGCTAGCAGTGTACACCAAGGAAGAATAACAGAGCAGTGATCCAATTTCTCTGGTTGGAAGGTGTGTCAGGGGCTGAAATTCATCGGAGGCTTTTAACACAATACGGCGACAGTGCACTACCGTGTAGAAGTATGTATGAGTGGATCGAGAAGTTTAAAAGTGGCCAGACAAGTGTGATGCACGAAGGAGGAGCAGGACGCCCGTCAACCTCCACCAGAGACAAGAAGATTTAGCGAGCTCAAGAGATGGTAATGGCAAACTGGCGAGGTAGCATGTTCTCTGCAGATTAGTCATGGTTCTGCCTATCAAATCATCCACGACGAGCTCAGCTTCCATAAAGTCTGTGCGAGATGGGTGCCAGCTGATAATTTTTTACTTTCCCTCATATATGCCACACAGTTTATTTTTATGTTGGCAACTGAAATTCACTGACTTATACAATGCACATTGGGTCTCCTACTGCCATAGTCAATTTGTTGCAACATTCTTCACAAGGATATGGCTGGACATGTGGGTGAATCATGCATTGCATATCTCCATTTCTCTTTGATGATGGTTGCACTTTACTTTTTTTTTTCATTACTGATAAATTTGAATGGCTAATGTCTTGGAGCAGTCTACCAACAAAACAGTCTTGGGCACTTTAGTACCAGCTAGATATGCACCCACCTTTATGCCTCTTTCAAATCCTGTAATATCTTTTCCTTTCCCATACCTGTTAAACTGACTGAAAATGTGTTTTTCCAAGTTATATATACATATTGCTCTGCATTTATCACATGTCACATTATGTGGTCACCCAGGTCCAATTGAGTGCATAGGTCTTAATAAAGTGGCAAGACAGCATAGCTCACCCATATTGGATTTTGGGCCTTAAAATTTTTTCGTTTCCAGGAAAATTTGTAGCAAGAATTAATTTGAAACTGCTCTGGAATTATAATTTTTTTCTTGTTTTTTTTATTTTTTTAGTTTTGTCGTTTTACTTTTGATGTAAAAGATTAATGTATCAAATAAAAATGTAATAAGTATTAATGCAAAAACAAAATCAGATCTCTACTGTTTTTGTTTATCCTTTTGGGTTGTTTACCCACTCTAGTGAAGTACAAGCTCAGCTTAATAAAATTTTACCCACTTTGTTGTTTATAATATATTATTAATATTTACTAATCTTTTTCCCTAAAGTCCATCCACTGCCTTTTGTAACACCTTGTTTAAAAATTAGGCTCACGATGTTCAGGGTAAACTTCCAGTTTTGTTTTCCTATTTTGTGGCATTAGCACATCTTTCCTAACATAAACATTTGGAATGATGGTAGAGCCACAGCTATGAAGGACATGAATACTTTACACTGCTAAGGTATCTTTGCAGGTGTGCACCTACTTTCTTAAAAGATTGCAGTGATCATTTACAGTATAGTCTTTCTCACAGGGAACATTGACATTACAGATGGATTGCCATTTTGTAGGTCTGATGTTTTTGTTATCTCAGTTTGGCATCCATCATCCCTTATTTAGTGTCATCTTTTCTGACTTGGACAGGGGTGCTAGTCAACACGCCCACAGTACAGAGGGATTCTGCTTGTTTATTTCCACTGAACCTAAATTATGTTTGCTCTAACGGGGAGGGTGTGGGGATGTGGCATTTGGTGATTCCATTCAGTACCTGGTGTTTGCTGGCTACAGAAACTTTCCCAGGGTATTTCCAGTATCTCCATAAACATTCCTATGGTTGTTGCCAACCAAATTACACTGTAATTATTTCACATGACTCTGTCAGAACAGAATTAATTTAATCAGTTTCAAAAGTGGATTATGCTGAAGAATACAGAAAAAGAAAATGTTTTGTACAATCTTTTACCTACTCTCATTTTGACAGCTCTATCTCTTGTATACGGTAATTTAGAGTGACCTCAAAAAAAGGATAATTTTTTTACCACTTCTGCAGCTCTTCCTCCTTTTATCGACACTAGGTATATAGTTAGTATTCTGGCTTGTGCTATTTATGTTTTATTGACAACAGAAGTAGATTTACGGTGCACACAGATATTTTGTGTCTTTTCATCACACCCTTCTATCTCTGCTATAAATATTGAGTCTATCTGTTCTATTTATAGTAACTGTGAGTCTCGCTGATCCTAATTATCTTTCTCATCTTGCTGATGTGCTTGTAATGTTCCTCTGTACCAAGACACTATACATAAAGTGAGAACCATTGCCAGATAAAATCAATTTCATTAGTTGTCACTTATTTTTGTGTTTGTACTTGTTAACTTCTTCTTATAATGGACATCAGGGAATTTACGTTGTCACCTTGTGATGTTAGCATGTTTTGTGCTAATGTAGAGCAGGTGTTCCATATAATAAACATCTTATGATTATTGATTTTAAACAGATATTTTATGCTTTCTTACTCCTTATCATGATAACCTCTGCAGTCTTCTGAAGATCCCTGTTGCTTCATCTCCACTGATAATATCAGTGTATGCAGCACAATGGATTTTATATTTACATGAAAGCACGCTCTCTTTGGGACCAACCAACATCACTGCAGAATGCTCCATAGTACATTACAGTACACAAAGTTTTTAAATGTGACAAAACATTAAAAAGCTGGAAATTACGGAAAGTATTCAGTATTATTAAATGGATGTAACTGTGGTTTCCAAGATTAATGGTTAATGGAAACTATTAATCTTTAACAACAAAATTATCTTTTACGATTCGCTGGTGGTAAAACAGAGAGAGAGAGCTAAAGATTCAACATATTTTGATCATTTCCAAATTAATTTGTTTATATATGTGTGTATGTACATATATATTGCTAACCAAAATTTATAGAATGGAAATATTGAAAAATCAATGACTAATAATAATAATAATAAGGAAAATAATAGAATTTGAATTTGGAATTTTATAAAATTGTTTTTTTTTTTTTTTTTTAAAAAATAATTAAATGAAAACACCAACCAATGGTAGTTTTCACATGAAGTATCTCATATTTAACATGGCTGCTCAAAATTAACATGGCTGCTCAAAAACCCTACTTCAAAACCCAGTGCATATACATCATCTATGGATTATTTTTTTTTTGTTTTTATGATTTATAAAATAGTTGTAACAATTAATTTAAACCCCCCCAAAAAAAGATAATATCTTTAATGACTTAAAAATGAATATTTTAACAAGCTCATCTTCCAAAAAAAAAATAGCTTGCGATGAACAAGCATAGCCTTATGTTTATTAATATTGTTTGCTGCAGTCACTTTATCAGATATGCCACTGGGTGATGTATCTTTTATGCTGGTATCTCTGAAAGATGCAGCTATTTCAGAATCTCTTGAGTAGCAGAATTTCTAAAAAAAAAAAACTTTTCTAATAGTAATATCCATAAAAATTTTATCAATACCTGATCCGAGGAAAAAATAGTTTGTGCATGTATGTATTGGGTAGGATTATAGTCTTCCTCTGTTTGTTTTGTTTTGTTTCTTCATTACTTCATTTATTTCATTTTATTTAACTTCATTAGATGTTCATAAACTGTCCGTGAACCCAACGAGAATATTTATAAACTGGTTTCAGAATCCTCTTTTCTTCCTCAGGAACACTGAACTGGGAATTTTGTTTGCATTGGAGTTCATACTTCATGAGTAATGGATTTTTCTCCTCTTTTTTTTCACTGGAGCATGCAGTTCAACGCTACCGTCTGAAGTAAATCAAACAAAAAGAAAAATGTTAGTGTTTTGTTGTTTTTTTTTCTTAAACAATCACAAGGAGATGTCAGAGTTTATGTTTAAAACCTAATAACTCCAATGTTTTTCTTCGAAATACACATGGCTGAGCAGGCTTTTCAGAAATTGAGGCCTCGGGCAAAAAATATTTCTTTTGCGGATGAGTGTTTTGGAAGAACAGAAGATTGAACAGGAATAAACTCCTTATGATTTTATAATTGCTGATCTTTCACTTAAATAATCTTAGCTGTATATATTACATGAAAAGAATACTTCAAATCAGTGTGTTGTCAACTCTGAGCATTCCCTCAACAAGAACAGAGTTTTTAGAACAATACATATTTTATGAAATTGCTTTACATATAAACTGAACTGCCTTTCTGAAATTACATAATTATTAAAAGTTAAAGATTCATAAATTGTGTTATCAAATATTGTTGTTTGTTCAAAAAGCCCTTGTTTTTGAAGCAAGGTTTTGAGGATATCTCTCAGTAATAGGCTTAGTAGGGTTAAGGTATGGGACGTCACCTTTGGCACTAAAGCAGTTTACATTGGTATGGTTGGTTGGCTTTTGAGCACTGGTTAAAGTGCAGGCTGGTTGACAGCTACCCATGGAATCTCCACCATAAGTGCCTGGGGAGTGTCTGAGCAAGACAGTACCATGCGGCAGGAGATTGGCAAGCTCAGTTGGAAGTTGTTAGAAAACAAACTCGGGCCCTTACCCACTCACTGGCATGTACACAGCCATCCACTGCCCAAAAATATTGTTGTTAAATGACAGAAGCTTAACTTGTGAAGTGATTTTTTTTTTTTTTTACAAAAGAAAAATATTTATCCCTGTTCATACTTCTGTTCTACATTTGGAAATACCAGAATAACCTATGTAGTATCAAGAATGTTTTGAGTAGGAATATTGCTCGTAGTAGAGCAGGTCAGGATATATGATAGCATTAGTTAACCCATTGACTTCATCCGCACAGTCAGAACTGGCTCTGGCAGTGCGCACATTCTTAGTACTTGGGCTTCAGCACTTGTCACCTGAGTGAAAGCAATCAAGCTGCTGTCAGTTGGTTTTGGTTCAGGTTACTTATTGCAATGATAAAGCAAAACACCTCATTGGTTTTAAGAGTCTTCCAGACACTTTTTAAAGCAAGGGTAGGAGGGGGGGGCCTCTCTCTCCCCCCCCATCTATCTCTACCTTCTTTGCTCCTAGCCTATGAGTCTTTGGTGTTTTTTTTTTAAAAAAAGAGAATCTTTTTTTAAATTTAAAATCATTAGTATCTATATAGAAGTTACAAAATTGTCTTGTAAAGACAGTACAACAAAAGATTATAATACAAACTAGGGGGAACCACCTGGTATTTGAATTTAAATTGTTGTTGTACATCTCTAAATCATGCCTCAATGTAAAATAGTTTTTTTTAAAAAATATTTTGCTTTTAATAATAACAGCAATAAGGGAAATGTGTAACCAAAAGCTCCTCACTACCCAGAGAAACCAGCATCGATCTTACTGAACCAAATGGTTGCTATTAATAAAACATTTCCCGCGTTATGGTAACAAATGAAAATGTGCTTTGTTATAGAGAAGACCTTTAAAGAGAGGTGGCATACTATCTCTTTTAAAGCCCAGGACATACATCACAGCATGCAAAGTAAAAAAAGAGGGATGAAAAAGAAGAACAAGCTTTCTCTTTTTTTTTTGTTTCCGAGTTGCATCTAGTAATTTTACTTAGAAAGATGTTGCCATTGGACAGTAGTTTTCCTGGAAGCACTGGAGTAGAAGATGCATCATGGCATTGATTTTAATACCCATTGTTGTTGTTTTTAAGTAGAATCACTAATGATGAAAGAAAAAACATCAGGTGAAGTATGAGTTCGTGTTTAGCTACACGTATGAGCACGGAACACGTCAGCTTTTCAGTGTTGGAAATCGGTCCTCAGCATTGACACTGGACAGTCAAAATAACAAGTATAGCTTCATTTTATGTTTTGAAAAAAGTACCAAGGGAAAAACAGATTCTATAGGAAATAACCTCTTTTTTTGTTTGCTCATTTAAATCAAACCCTATTTTTTTTTTTAATAAAAATTTAAGAATATGGATATTTACTGTAGTATTTTAATAAAAAAAAGGAACTTCCAATTAAGGTTCTTAAATTCCATTCCTTATTCTTAAGATTCCAGCATACATATATCATCATCATCACCATGTGCCATCCCTGATCTGGGAGTTGACAGTCCATGATCCAAAATAGATTAGGAAAGCGAAAGAGTGCGCATGTGGTGGGTTCTATAATCCTTCTCAGCCAGGTGTTATTGAAGGGGACACCAGCTCTTTTCCACTCGAATGAACTTACCAAAAGTCCCCCTTAGATTTTTTTTTTTTTTTTTTATTTTTATATGTGGGAGAAAACCAAAAAAAGCCTGAAGGTTGACCCGTGTGGCTAGCCTGTGAAAAAGAATGGGGAAGAAACTGCTGGGGAGATGTGCCAGACTGAGGCAGATTTGAGCTTTAGCTGTCAATCTTACCAGTCCAGCAGCCTACCAGTGCACCATTGATTTTATATAGAGATTTCTCATAAAATTATATTATTTACTCTTTTTTTTTTAAATTCATAATATTACAAAATAGTATTTCACATTTTAACCTAAACTCTTCACAATAAATTACTGAATTTCTTACACTAGATATATCATGGAACTAACTTATTATGTAAAATATTACGTAATTTCTCTTGAAATGTCTATATATTGAAAAAACGTTTATAAAGAGGGTTATTTATGCTAAATGTATATATAGAAATGTAAGCAGAAAAAGAGAAATGATTTGCATTTAAATAACAGTTTGTAGGAAAATTTATTTTCTGTAATTTTCTCTTTTTGAATCTTTGTGGTAGGGCAGTATCAAGCTGACTTGGAGGTTGTGACTTTGCTTGATAGCAGGATGGCCATAAATCATCATCATCAGCATGCTTATTCCATTAATATCTGTTGAACAAACAGCAGAGAATTCTTCAGCTATACATTTTGGCTTGAGAGATTGGAAATGGCAGAAATAGTTTGTACTACTAGGTGCCCTTCAGAAGGATTCCAGTAACAGAGCCATAGACAGGTCTGAGAAGTTTGCTGTTGATTAATTGTCAGAGTCCGTTTGCGGTAAGCACCTGATTGAATGCAAAACTAGCAAATGTTTCCTCTTCTCTTCTTTTTCTTTTAAGTAATTTAACAGTGCCATCTTGGATGCTAATAAAGTTAAGGGGATTCTAGAGATGATCACCTACACCTTGAACATGCTGGCAGCCATGGAATCCATGTATATTTAAGTATACTGAAATAATGTAAAATGAGGTTTGTATAGATTCTCAAGAATATATCCAGTCTTAAAGCATTTAGAATTCTGCTGAACAGTTTGAAATATCAGATTTACCCATTTGGGGAATTAAATATGTCAGTATGCTGACAATTTCAGATTTTTTCAACTCTTTGTAGTTAAAACCTACTTAGAGATTATTACTATAAATTGGTAATAGCAGCATGGCTTGATGTCAGAAGGAAAATATAGCATTACAGTTACAGATGACCAGCAGTAGTTGATGATAGTTATAATATAAACCAGTTTAAAAAATCAAATTTATAGACATTTCTTTTTTGTTTGTGGTAGAAGGTTATACACCATGATGGCTTTAGGCTTTCTTGTAGCAGCTAAAGGATACTGTAGACAACTAGCTTATGATGATCAAAGGTTTGATCATATGACATAGCTGCCATTAATCTGATTTTAAAAATTAAACTTTTTAGACTAGTGCCATAGTTTCTAAAAATTACTATTTAGGTAATAATAATTCTAAGAATACAAATTATTGAATTCTCATTCACTCACACAGACAGACAGAGCATCTTGTTTCAAGAGAATAAAGTAGATTAATATATAAATAACTCTACCAGAACAACCTTTCTTATGCTAATATTTCGGTGTGTTGGATTATTGTTATTTAAAGATTTTTATATGCAATCTGAATTCAGAAAACCTGCTCCAAATGGCTGAGCATGACTATTTGCTTCTGAACATTTAGCTAATTAGTACAGCAGATGAAGTAAAATACTTAAAGTAAATAAATTTTTTTAAAAAACTGTCATAAATAGATCTTGTTAAAAACTTAGCCCCCCCCCCTAAGTACAACAGCAAAAGAATTAACCTTGGGTGGCAGATTGTTTAATAACAACAACTCATAGGCATTTGAGTGTTGCATTGTGGGAAAGTTTATAAATTATTGGCAAGATAGAAAATTACAAAGTTGAGGTGAAGCAGATGGGCAGCAGCTATATAACTGTTCACTTCCAGAGATGAGGAGGACACTTGTAATCAGCAGAATTTTCACAGACTGCAGGTGCTGCTTTGTTATTGTTTTACTTTGCTTTATAATAATGCTTAGACAATGGTAAAGATGGTATACTTACAGTATTATTTGTAACTATGAACAGGGATGTCTTCCATCCAAGAAGTTAATAAGATCACAACTTTGGTAAGTTATGAATCCTCAACAAATCCTTGCTGATGTATTCAAGAGACTTCTACTTTACTGCCTCGCATCATTTCCCACGATAATACAATGATGAAATATCGTCTCTGTTAGGTGCAGTTTATTGTTATCGGTAGTGGTATCAAATGGTATTTGTCTACCATTGGTTTCATTATAAACAAGTGGTTTTCTGGAGATTTAATTAATAATAATTTTTTTAATCTCATTTCTGTATTTATTCACATTTTAATTTTGATGATACAACTAAAAAAATAACAGCATTGAAATCTAATTATAAAGTGAGCCAAATGTAACAGATTTTAGAAATCATTGAAAAAAAGTTGAACAAATTAATCAAATTACAAACAAAAAAAAAAAACAGACAATAAATATTTCTAAAAACAATACATTTCCCGTTTTGAAATAGTAAACTATTTAGCTAAGCAAGAATGCATTGTTGCAATTATTGATACATTCTGAATTGTATATTTATATAATTGGTTGGTTTGTTTGATAAACAGAAAGAATTAATTAATTTCCACACACAGTATTTGTTGATGCAAGTTTTAAACAAATGCTTTTCATTCTTATATTTTTTTTCTCTTAAATTGCAAATAAACAGATAAAAAAAATGTTTGAAAATTCTCTAATTTAATCTGTACATCTTCATCATCATTTGTCTGTATTTAAACCATACAAAGTTAACCCATTTAACTGATTACTTGTGCACCTCTTTATTGTTTCTCTTCTACCCTTAAGAGAACATATTTTTATACATAAAGCTAATTTTTCTAGTAGTGAGTTTTCTTGGGGGTTTTTTTCCTTGAAGATGGAAAGGCAGACCTATACAAGTCATAAGCTGTAGACTGGTTACTGTGTGGAGGTTTTTTCCCTTGAAGATGGAAAGGCATATACAAGTCATAAGCTGTAGACTGGTTGGTTACTGTGTGGAGGTTTTTTTCCTTGAAGATGGAAAGGCAGACCTATACAAGTCATAAGCTATAGACCGGTTACTGTGTGGAGGTTTTTTTCCTTGAAGATGGAAAGGCCTATACAAGTCATAAGCTATAGACTGGTTACTGTGTGGAGGTTTTTTCCCTTGAAGATGGAAAGGCCTATACAAGTCATAAGCTGTAGACTGGTTACTGTGTGGTGTTAGAACTGTTGAACTATTCATTGAAAAAAAATTAGTCAGTAGAATGCCAAAGCAAAAATGAAGATTGTAGAGATTTCTTTTTGTTTGTTTATGGATCATTGAAAATCCTCCACAAAAAGTCGCTGTGGCCTAATCCATTCTGTAATTGTTTGTTAATCTGGCACCGCTAAATACTTTCTAATTTGGTCTGCCTGAACATCCGGAGCAATTATCCAAAAATTACCATTAGAGTGAATGTTGTGATTGAATACCTCTGTCTTGGACCACCTCTATTGTTCTGACCCTGGTTGCCAACTCCAGCTTCCCTGTCATAATTGTGATGATTACTATCTTTATTAGAAACTGCTCCTAACAGTACTATTTCGAATTGTGCTGGAACACAGACTGAAGTGGGGGGGAGGGGGTGTTTATGGGCTTATTTAGATTTACAGAATGACAGAATCTTAAACTCTGTTTCATCAGTTGCTCAGGAACAAACATTTGGCAACAGAGCTTGCTGAAATATGAAATTAGGATGTAAATATTCATGGTGGAATTAAACATTTTGGTCACAACTCACCCACCTTGTCTTTTACTGCTCCACATTTGAACATCCACTCAATCAGTTATTCTTCTGTGCATAAGGTAACCAGCCAGACAGGCTGCTAGCTCAGTTTATTACCTGTAGTTAGCGAGTTCTAACCCGAACACCCCAACCGCTGTAAAACTGGGGGCTTTAACAAAAAGAAAGGGCTTTTACACTTGTCTTTGGATGTAGCAGATTAAATCATCTGAATTGCTCTGTTCATAACTCTTATTTTTTTGTTTTTTTGATAGGAGTAATTGTGATGTCTGGATAAAAATTGCTTTTTTGGCTAAGGGGGGGTGTCCTTATAGAAGCATTTGCTGCCATAACATTTTTTTGTAACTGCTGAATTTATCATTATTTCACTATCTGCGCGTGCAATTAACCGAAACACAAACACATGCACACCTTTGATTTATATTACTTAAAAACAGCACCAGAATGCTTGACAGATATCATTGCAGTCATCTTTCAGTTTAACGGCATGAAAAGCCCAACATGTTTTCCTTTTAATTAATTATTTTATCACCAAGAATATTTTAGATTCTTTGATAATCTTAATGAAGAACTGTAGAGTTGAAAGCATTCATGAAAAAATTATTGCTTCCATTTATTAATTTAAATTGCTTAACATCATCAAGAATGCAGTTTCTGATAGATGCCATAACGACGACGATGGGCAGAGGGAAACATGAACACAGTCATGTGAAGGTGTTTGAATTTCTTTATAAAAGCATTAAAAACTTAGTAAACAGATAAGATCAGTGTGGTTGGTGTCCATATGGCAAAAAAAAAAAGTGATACATCTGAAAATCATGTTCAGATGAGATGATCTGGACAGACAGAGTCCAGTACATCAAAGATGGACTGTAAGACAAAACGGTCAAAATGAGCAATGCCAAGAAATTACTTGAAAACAGATTATCATTGATTCAAGTGAGAGAAGTTGTACATGGAAAGGAAGGCAAAACTGGCTGGTTGGTTGGTTGGTAATAAAAACTGATTTCACGCACATTAAGGCAAAATAAAGTGAATTAATTTCACTAAAAACGACGAATAAATTAACATTCAAAAGATGCAAATAGTTTAAAATGAGTTGGTATAGGAAATCAGAACACCTAATAGATTTCTTTTTTAAAAAAAAAAATAATAACATTAGTACATAAGGAAAGGTTCTTTTATGCTGTTAAAGAGAATTGTTGTGGGAGATGTCGCTGAGATTTTATTTTCTTTACCATGATATTAAGGGGGCTTTTGTCCAAATCATCTTTGTAATGTTGTTTTCAATGTAGTGAAAGGGCAAGCAGGCAGAGAAACACACAGAAATCCTTTAAATGCCAAATCTAAGACAATGAGAGATGGAGATAAAGAAAACTAGTTTTAGGTAGTGCCTGTCAGTTTGTTTTATTTGTGGTTTTACATTAACATTAAGTGTGTGTGTGTGTGTTAGCAGATCTTAATACATTT
The DNA here is from genome assembly GCA_018389105.1 of Nautilus pompilius. Lineage (NCBI taxonomy): Eukaryota > Metazoa > Mollusca > Cephalopoda > Nautilida > Nautilidae > Nautilus > Nautilus pompilius. The sequence goes on from JACATO010002134.1 coordinate 1,698,391, forward strand.
TTGGAAAAAAAAACTTTTAAATTTATAGATAGTACAATTTTAAACCATTGTTCACCATTATGCAAACACAACGTATCGATAATTTTTGGTACGATGTAGTACTCAAACGTTAAAGCTACTCACATTCAATAATTCTGAAAAATCTCTCATAAAGTAGTAATCTACTTTATTGCAACAAACCCTATTTTTTTAAATGCAAAAAAAAAATTAATATTTGGTCACGGTGGGTACAAACAAAAGTTTCTATACTTTCTCTACAATGTGTCATGTGGCATAGGTTTTTGAAGGATTCAAAAACGACCTGGGCCAGATATTGATTTATATCACTATGCCAAAATCACTTATGTTGCTGCATGGCAGGGTTAGCACTGTGCATAGCACGTTAACTTACCAGTCATGTGGGTTTCTTGGGGGGGGGTGCCTTGTCCCTAATAGGTCCATGGTTGGTTTGGAGTCTAGCCAGTGATCACTAAGCTGAAGAGTTCCAGTAAGCTTGTGGGCTCAGGCATTGGACAGCTCAACTAGATAACAAATTGTTCCAAACTTGTACTAAAGCAGTGAGATAAAACAGAAAACCACCTTTTGCTGTTTTTTAACCAGTAAAACATTGTTTCTCCACAGTGTGAGGCTGCATTTCATTGGAATGAAACAAATTTGTGTTGCAAACCAAGTATATTTATCAATGTCACTATCATGCTCAGGGTAATTAGTTTTCTTTTGTTGATCTGTAGAAATGTTTATCCGATAACTCTTGGGTTGAGGGGGAGAGAGAGAGAGATGATCATGTTTTCAGCCCCATTCTATCTTCTCCCTGTCATTCCTGTACGATCCTGATCTAGCATACACTGAGGATTATCTATCTGCCCATCAAGGCAGTTCAGTTAAAAAAAAAATTTCTATCATTTATCATCCTTGCCAAGATATACTGACTGTTTATTTTCTACTTAAAAATTAGTACATTTGCATCTCATCTCATCTCTGCCTACAATAGACCATACATTGCAAATATTATGTTTTCTCTCAATTTCTATTTAAATAAATTAATTGTATTTATGTTTTTTTTCTTCTTCTTTTGTCATATAAGTACTCAAGCTTTTCTTGTTCAATGAGATTCTTTACTTTTAAATATTCTACAAAACTTTGGGTGGAGAGAAGGGGAAACAAACACCAACATCAGACCACCTGATTCTCTACTTAATGTCTGCAAAAACATGCACTTGCAAACATTATCATTGTCTTATCTGTAATAATAGTGAATGTTTGTAAAAAAAAGTGTCCACTTCCAATCTTTTGCTAAAATTATTTATGGGTCTGAATCACACAAGTTTCTATGTATTATTATTTGATGTATAACGTGTCAAAGATTCAAGTCACTCAGTTAATCTAATTTTTAAAAACTTTTAAAATGAGAGGTTTCCAGTTAACAACTACTTACAATTAATAATTCTAATTTACTTGCTTTTTTGAACTATGATATTCTCATGTTCATAAACCATTCATCTCTTGAGAAACCACTTCCGATTACCTGAAAGGGCGCAACCTCTCAACATACGGGGCATTGTACCAAAAGTTGGCATGAAATATTTAAAAGATGCCATCATATGTTGAAGTGAGAAAATTCTACGTTATCTGTTTTTCTTTTTCTTTTTTCTTTTTTTGTTTAATTCCTCACTTTATTTGTATAATATTTCCTGTAAACTGTGTAAGCATTGTTTAAGACCTGGTAAAGCTGTGTGTGACAGTTTCAATTACACTTGCTCTTTTTGGTAGAATTCTTAATGGCCATAAAATTAAAGCAGATTATAAGTGTATTTGATTTGGTTAACTAATTAAATCATAAAATACTGAGCATATTTAATTTCTGTTTTCGGAGAATATACTTGGTCCAGTTTCTTTCCTGTGGCTAATTGCTAATGTTTTGTAAAAAAAAATTGCTACTGATATGGAATGAAACCTGTTTTCAAGATTTCTATTAACTTTTTTCTTTTTACTTCTGAATCACAACCAGGTGGTTTACTGATTAGACAACTGGACTTCCAAGGCTAAGAGCTTGTTTGATTTCCAGTTGGCTTAGTTTTTGTGTACTGCCCTGGATAGTTTCTTTTTTACTCTTTTTCACCAGCTGGTTGAGTGGGTTTAATCTGCACTCTCTGGTTTTCTCCAACATCTGAAGATGAACATTTTCAGTAGAGAATTTCCTGCTGAAGTCTGAAGTGCCTGGTCCCTCATGGTGCAAGATAGGCAAGCAGTCAGCCTGCTCTAGACCCTAGCCCTACACTCCCTCAGCAGGAATGTCTCCATTATTGCACCTGAAAGACTTAGAATTTTCTTTCTATTTTTTATGTGCTTTTGTTAACATCTAGGTAATCACAGCTTGAAAGTTTAGTTGCTTTTTGGAATACTATTTTGCTATTGAAAGCTTTCCAAGACCAACTGATCACATGCAACTTCAAGAATGTGCTAATCAGTCTCTTCTTTACATTATTTCTAGCTTCAACTCTTCCATGTTTCTAAGCAGGTAGGATCTGACAAAGTTCATTAATATAAAAATGCTTGATTAAAAAAAATTTTTTTCTAAATATTTCTAAGCAAGGAAGAAAAAAAAGAAAAATAAAACTTTTATTTCACAAAGAAGGGAATGTCAATCAAATGTCATTTACATTTACATCAAAATAATCAGATTGGCAGCTAAAATTTCAATTAAAAGTTTAATCTGACATTCTTTGTTGTTAACTTGGGGATAAAACAAAATGATTCTTAAACATTTTAAATTTTCTTTTTATTATTGTTTAAAGTTTTAAGCTTATAGTATCATCACTATTTATTAACTTTCTTTGCACAGTATAACAGCAGATAGATGTCTATGTATATTTAAAATATCAAAATGATAGTTGATAAGGGGATTTTCATGTCCAAGTAGTTTATCCTATAAGAAAAACAGAAAAATCTTTGTTTATAACCATATTTTTTGGAGAATAAGCCTTTGTGCAGTATAAGTTGAATTGGCTAATTTTCCTGTTTTTCTTTTATTATTCATTCATATATGTCAAATTAATATAAGACAATGGCACATCAACTACAGTATTTAGCCAAACTTTGAACCAGTCAGAATACTACATCAAATCCTTCATAATATTGTTGCATCACATTGCTTTCTACAGTATTTTCAGGCTCATTAATATTAATGAGCTGTTTGTGCATTTCAGTGAGAGACTTTGTGGGACAACCTTCCAGATAAATGGGATATTGAATTATTTTTTTCAACATGTTTGTAATCATGGAGAGATATCTGAAACAAACTGCAAATGTTATTATCAGTGATCATCAGGTGATCCCAGTGTTATCCACAGTGTGTTGAATCACTTACTTTAGAAAGCCTAATGCGTCAGTTTTATCTACCTTTGACACACTTATTTGATTTTGATCTATTGTAGCGCACACAAATTCAGAAATTCAGCTCAGTTTCAAGTTCCTAGTCATTTGGGGTTTGCAACTTGGCCAACACCCCAGCTGTTCTCTGATTGGATAATATGGCACATCTCCAGGAAATCATAATGGCACATACTATACACCAGCAAAAGAAAAATGGAGTGAATTGCAAAGAAATGTAAAGAGAGCAATCATCAGCTGTGATTTTTTTTTTTTTTTTTTTGGCCTTTAGTCTCAACTGTACTTGGTACATTGCATTACTTCATATTTTTCAAACTTATTTTCATTTGTAGTCCACCTAGCCTTGCAGCCAGGTTTTTGCCTCCTTGGATAACGTATTCTTCACTTTATGCCATTTTCTGACACATTTCTCGCTGCCATGGCATTTTTTGTGTGACCATAATGCCCTTAACTTCCAATTTAAAAAGCTGCTCTGTACAAATTGTGTGACTTTACAGGAGGCATTTTGAGATGAGGTATAGGATTTATTAAGGGTATTTATACATATCATTAGGATGGGAAAGAACAGATACAATGTAATTGGTGAGTGAGCATTTGTTATTGATTGGATAATTTTGCATGCTTCAGTGAGCACATTGACACTGAATTATTTCACCCATTTGGCGAATGTTCTGAGCAGTAGTTTCTGTAGTCTGTTTCAAATAAACATTTTTACAGTTTATTTCAGAAAATAACAGTAATTTTTTTCACTGATTCTATCCATAAATAACTTGATTTGTAGTATAAGTCAGAACTCAGACTTCTGAAGGAAACAGTATTAATTTATATGCCAAAAAAATACACTGTTTTTATTCCCCTGTGTTAACCACTATTTTTTTTATAAAAGAAAGTTTACTTGCCCCTATAACAATTCTTTGACAAAAATAATCTAAACAGTCTTTTAAATGAATTTAAAATTTAAATATCAATTAGTAGTAGAAGATTGTGGATGCTGCACACTTCCAAGTAGAAGAGGACAAAGGTTGTATAGAAATGATGTTTTATTGTATTGCATTGCATTGTGTAATATGAATATTTCTACTGGTTCCAATTAAATTACCATTACAAGCACATCATAGTCAACTCACTTCAAGCTTATCTGGATGTAATGTGGCATTTTACCTACGTCTTTATGAGAAACATTGAAAAAATTGTGACTTTGGGCTATTTGCTGAATTATGCTTCTTCTTATGAACAGTTTTCTAAAGTACAACAAGTCTTTCATTTTGACATTAGGGACTTCGGCCTTCCACCACACTAAGTAGTGGTGCACTCAACCTCTATAACCATGGAGCTGTACAACAACGATCGACTATTTTATGCTGAATGTTTTTGAAGTCGGCCACAAGACTGATGTTCTGTACTTGCAGTCCCTTTTTTTTCTTCTTCTGAATTTAAAAAGCTATTTGCCAATGAAAATGTTCTGATTCACATGCTTTGAAGTTGGCTATTATTAATTAGAAGAATAGAGTTAAAATGAAAATGCTAACCATGAGCAGCAAAACGGTCACCATTTCTTTAAGTGAATAACATACTTGCATCTCTACTAAACGAAGTCAAAGACAGTGTTAGGTGAGGACACAACATAAATTCCACTACTCAGTTTTGCTGACGTTTGATTAAAGAACCTTTAGTGTCCCTTGTCCATAAAAGAAGCATGCCCAGACACATTCTTTAAATAGGTTTTTTTTTTTTTTTTTTTTTTACCTTTTCAAGTTAATGAAAGATCAGGATATTTTATCTCTCAGTCGGGAAATCAGGAAGATGCACTCTCGCTGAAGAAAGTCTTGACCCTCCCCCCCCAAACCAACTCTGTTTACAGACAGTCATAACTAAAAAAAAAAAAAAAAAAAAAAAAAAAAAAACTTTCTGCTTTGTTTCATTAAATTTTGTTGTAAACTCTGACAGAACACAGAATTTTTTGGCTCAGCTGGCTTCTCTTAATTTCTTAGGAAAGTAATTAATGTTTTGAGCAAGTGGCAGCAAGGTATCGGTGTGTTTGTGTTGGAGGAAAGAGGGTTTGCTAGTCAGAATGGTAGCAATTTCGATCTGTACCAGCCTCTGGCAAGACATTGTTGTGTGGTATGTGATTGTTCTGTGACACACTATAGCTACCTACAGCGAGTGTTCCAGTAATGTTATTTATCCATTCCTCTGGGCCCCTCTCTTATCACTGGATGATGAATTCACATAGTAGATGTTCAGAAGAGCCTTCAGCTCTCTTCATCCCATTGCTTCTTATTTGCTATGTTTCTTTTGTCTGTGAATTGCCTTGACCAAATATGTGTCACAACACTGCTCATGGCCAGGTGATTTTGAGTTAACTTCAGGCAGTACTGTCTACTGACCTGGTATTTCCTGCAAAGATTGGCTTCTGGTGAATTATGATGACTTGTTTTGTTTTTGTTTTTTTTTGTAATATGCATTATCTTAAGGGAGGGAGGCTGAGAGAAAACAAGGCTCTTTAGAGAAGTTCTGCTCATGCTGAGACACTTTTGTTATGGTCCTCATTAGCTTTTCATTCTTCCCTTTCTATTTCTTCCTCCTACCCTTAAATACTCACTCGCTTGAATTACTATTCACTTATTTTGCAAACTAAAATATCATTTTTCTTTATTATTGTCATTTCTTTTATAAATATGATTTTTAAGAAATAGAATGATACTTCAATAATTAGGCAAACTACATTACTCAAAGTCAACGGATTTTAATTTATCATCATCTGAATGCCAGCAAAATTATTCGAAGTAAACAAGAATATTAATTGAAATCCTTTAAATGTTATTAATTTAAACTGTTCATTAATTATATTTTTATTTCATTTTAATTAATTAATTAATTTATCTTGTATTTAAATCCCATTTACAATGACTTCTGCAACCTGGGCCCATTTTACTCACCCAGTGGTATTGGCTCTTTTCCCACAACAATTTTACTGCATCACAATTTCTGGTACAAACAGTGATGGTTAAAAATTACTGTGTTGCCCAAAATAATTCTGAATTAATTTTCTTTTTGTTAATGTTCAAGTGGAATTAAATTTTGATTAATGCATTGTTGTATTTGTTTTGCTTCTGCCTCTATCATTCACACATTTCCTTAGTTCCTTTGTAAATCTCACTTTTTTTCGCCAACGTGAAAGAGTAGTATGGCTGACATTACCTCATATCTCACCTGCAAACAGCTACACTGGCCAAATGAGGAACCTTTCTAACTATACCATGTACTTTGCATTTTGTACACCATAGTTAGAACATGCAATGAATTACAGGTATGCAAAAAGAAAAAAAAAATATAATATATCCTTTAGTCAAAACAATACTGTGCAGTATGTCTTTATTGTGGTTTACCTCTTTATTACTCTATGGTCACAACTTCTCCAAGGGATTACTAATGCATGAAAATAATACTTACTGTTTTACTGTTAAAAATGCATTTTTACATTGTACATATGATGAACACACAGCAGTTTTTAAATTTTTTTCATAAAGTATTAAATGATGCTATAATTTTGACAGCTAATGTATATATTGTTGATAAATTATACCAATAGCTTTTAAAGGCTTAAAGTTTGACTTGTAAGGTGATGAGTTTGGATTTTTTTTTGCTCAAAAAAAATTGTTAAAATCTGACAGTTAAATTCAGCACATTATTGAGATTCATCATGTACTGTAATCATGCTGGTTCACTGATTTTTGGATATATCTTTATTCTTAGAGAAAATGCATTAATGAATCAAAAAAATAAATAAAATCACTGATCACTGAAATATGGTAATATGTATTTTTTTTTTTTGTTTTCGTTGTTTTACTCATGACGCACCTTGTATAATACATTAACGGTTTGCTCACATTTTCGTCTCTCTAACAATGCACATATCAGACTAGGATGATTTTTTAATACTGTAACCTGCTGCTAACTGAAATGCCAAACAATTAGATGGCATCTCAAAGTACATTAACCTTATCTACTTATATCTATGCATATACCGTAAATGTGTTTTAGCTATTCTATTTTTAGTTGAGATCCCTAGAATAATGCATGGAAAATGAGCAGGTGTTGCTATTAGGTTTAATGCTTCCTCAGAAGAAATTATGTTTTTAATCCAGCCTCACATCCTGAAATAACATCAATGCATATAGAATTAAGAACAACAATGTTTACTTTTTCTACAGCACATCTTTATTTTATACTTCAGAACAAAAAGTTTCGAAATTTTTTCAAAGAATTATTTAAACTTGGTACATTTCTGATTATATATATATAGGGTGGCTAGTTATATATATATAAGGGTGGCTAGTTTCCTTGTTAAACTACTGGAACTGAGATCGTATCCAAGCTAAAACTGAAACTGACTTGGCATACCTTCTGACATGGCTTCTTTTTACTTTTCTTTACTAGCTGGCCACATGGGTTTTCTCTGGGCCCTTTGGTTTCTTTCCAAGTTTGGAGACTTTTGTTAGATTAATTTGGTAAAAGTGTTGCTGATACTTATTGTCCAAATCACCATCCTACAAGGGCTCAGCTACCCACCAAGTACTTACTATTCTTGGCCCAGGACAATGCTGAAGCCATTCTTTTGTTTATTTGTTTGTTTTTTTGTCTGTGATGGCTTATAATAAGCAGCGATATGATTTACTGGCAAACAGACAGACTGGTTTCTTAGATTTATTTTAAAAAATACAGAACTCCATTTCTGATTGACACTGTACATTACTGTTTTTATTCAAGTATCAACCAGTGTATGTAAAAAAATAAATAAATAAATAACAAAAGACATGCCTTCTGGGTTGATGCTGAACACTGGCATATCTCTCCTGGCTTACCACTGACCTCAGGGATTTTCCCTGTTTCCAACATGTGGAATCCTAGCTAAAAGATATTTTTGATAAACATCCATTTTTGTTTGTTTTCGTTTTTTTTTTTTGCATGTGAAACCTCTCCATCTTGCATGTTTAAAAAGAAAGTGGAATTACCAAAAATAAAGGGTTTTAATTGTCTTATGAGCAGAAGTTAATTTATGTTGGTTCTTTGGTGTCCACAATTTACCTTAAGTTAAATTTTGAATCCTTAGTATGTATATACAGCAGATTTTCTTGTAGCATCTCTATTTGTTTTTCTATTCAATTTCTCTGTGACATTGCTTTTGATTCTCATGATTAGTTCTGAATCTGGAAAATGCATTGACTACATTTCTGTTGGTCAACTTCATCAAATAAACAAAAAAATATTTGAATGTCTTTTGCATTTCAGCTTTGTGGCTTCATCACTGACCCTGACCGCAGGCATTGGACTTTATTCTTTTCTTGTTTAGAATTCTATTGTTTGTTGTTTATTTACCCTGATTTGGTGAGCTGCCAACATAGTTTACATGTACAATATTTGTTACCATCCTTCCTGACTTGCTTGTTTACAGTATTCACTCAAGAATCTATAGACACAGCACCATCATTTTTATTCAGCAATGCTAGTGAAGTTTGGTGACCATGAATGATGCTTTTAAAAAGTAGGGGATTTTGATGATGCTAAACTGAAAACCTATTAGATACCCATGTACATTAACTTTGGACATATAGCAGAACCAATCCATCAATAAAGCACGTATAAATAAAGTTTTATTCTTTATTATTAAAACGTCATTTAGCCAAACTATGAAACCGCTTTCTCACACTACTATATACCATCTATTTACTATAGAAAAAAAAACTTGGTGACAATTCATCTGTCCTGTTTACGATGTATTTATAAACAGGTGCATTACAGTATGCAAGCATTCTGGTGAAGAAAGACAATGGTTGTAGCTGTGGTGCAGTTTTGAAATTCAGTTTTACATTTTTTCAGCTTTTATTCCACACTTTGACAAGTATCATTTAAAATTCTTTTAAGTTTATGTACAAAACCTTTTACACCCACTATTCATGAAATTTAATATGTTTGTAAGGTGATACAAATCACAATTCTTTCTCTCTCCCTTTTTAAAATATTTCATATTCCAATTCACGAAAAGATGTGTGGGGCTCTCTCATGCGTTTCTTGCTGGACTTGCTGCTTTAGCAGTCTTTTCTCTAGATGGTTATGTAACACCAAAGATGCAGCATGCTATGCATCCTTCAGTTATTATCATGTTTATGAACTAAATGTTTTCATTTTTCTCTCTTCTCTTCAGGAAATGATTTGGGTTTAGGAGATTTGTTCCTTTACCTGAAATTGTAAGATTTGATCATCTTGTTGAATGGTTTTTTTTCTGTCACCTTGTCAGACTGAAGATTTAACTTTAACCCTTTGCTGTAGAATTGCTTTGTGCTGGCAAATAGTCAATGTCTGTTTCATCCTCAGGATGGACACAGTAGCATTCAGTAAATTTTAGGTGTTGCTGAAACCAAAGCAGACATTGTGATGGATTTTTACCTGAACAACAGCACAGCAATGGTAGACTGTGTACTTCCCAAAATATAAAAGCTTTATCTACTATTTTTTTTTTAATTTAATCATTATTAATCTGACCTTTGTTTATTTAACCAGGTGACTATTTAATTATAGATGAACTTAATGTGCATTAATAGGAAAGAATATAAAAATGACCAGCAAGTGCATTGCAAAATATAATTTTAACAGAACAGAAAAAAAAAAAATAATTTAGTGAAACCTTGATTTAAAGGAACACCATTCAGCAGACTTCGGAAGCAACAGATGCTGTCTGGTTTTCTGACAAGATTCTGCATCGAGCTGTGCAAAAACATTTTTGCTTGGGGCGCCTTGTGCTGTTTATATACACATGCACATATGTAACTGTCTGGATATAACAGACTCCCAGCATTAATGGTCATCCCTTCCCCCTCTATTAGTCTGTTAAATTAGGGGTTTTTTTTTACTGTAGGTTCCTTGGTGAGTTCTGTATTTTGAAATTTCACTAAAACAACAACAAAAAGATTAATAATCCATATCTATCCCAAATCACTCTCTCATATTTTGTATAACTGCACCTAATAAATCAGAAACCAGATTTCTTGTTTGTTTTTTTTTCCAAAATAACTCTGCTTTTATAATTTTGATAATAAAATTGACCGTGTGCCATAAGAATATAATTATATTTTGAAATATTCAAAGAATGTATATCTGCAAAACATCCACTTGCAGCTCTTCATTTCAGGGTTTGCCTATACTCTGTGAGTGTGTTTGTATATATGCCAATATATATATGTATATAAAATGTTCAAAAGTGTACTTACTGTCTGACACAAATTGTGAGATCAAATCTGAAGGTTCAACTTAAGATAATTAAAAATTGCTAACAGATTGAAATAAAAGAAAGGGGGGGAAACTAAATTTGAATCTTTAAAACTTAACACATTTAAAGTCATTTCACATTTGTTTCACAAATTTATGATGATGTGCAGTATGTTTGTTACCTTTTTGCCAAGCCTGAATGACCTAGTTCACATTGAGGATCTGACGACTGCCGAATTTAATGTACAGCAAATCAATATTCTCGGTTTATCACAGCTCGTCAGCGAGGAAGGGGGTGTTAATTCTCCATCTTCTGTCAAAGCTTTTTCCTTTTGTTTCTGTTTTTTTTTTTTTTTTTTTTATCAAATCAGCATCCATTCAAATGTGGCAAAAAGAGAGAGAGGAGTCAATTATTGAAATTTTAAAAATTATCCTGTTTCTCGAATTTGGTGAACATTTAAAAAAAAAAAAAAAACCCAGCATTAGTTAGTTATTTGTCCAGCAGTTGCTTTCTTTTTTTTTCCTTCTCCTGATTTGAGAAACCGAAGCAGAACAGCCATCAAATTTTTGATTAAAAGGTAGGGAAGTAAAATCAATCAGATCCAGTTTCTCTCTACTTATATGCATTAAGTAGTAAAACCATTTCTTGTCCGCCCCTCCAAATTATTCATTTTATATACTCCATAATATTGTTGACAGTAGTGGTTTGGTTTTTAATTTAGACATCTTCAGTTTTCATGAAGAAAAATTAGAAACAAACAAGAAAAAATAAAGGTAACATACATACATCCCTTTTTCGAAGAAACCAAATAAGCCATAACTATTTTGTGGGGCAGCATGATGGTCCAGCAGCAGACTACTAGACTGCTAGGTTCAGGGCCCAAGATTGAATCCAAGTTGGTACTGGCTCAATTTGATATGTCTCCATAGCATGGGCTTTTTTCTTGCTGCTCTTCACTAGCCAGCTGCATAGGTTTTCTCCAAGCATCTCTAGTTTTCTCCCGCTGCTAAAAGCTGAAGCATTTTAGTAAAGCTTTCCTAGCCAAAATATGGAAGTGTTGGGCTACTCATGACACAAAATTGGCAATGCTTCCCAGTGGACAACTGTGTCACCATGCAATTGTTTTCTTCATAGAATTGGTGTACGACAACAATAACCTAATTTTTTTACGCTTAATAGTTTTTAGTGTGTTTAGGAGGATGTAAATATTGAGAAATGCCATTTTGTAGTTATTTTCCTTTTTGTTCAAATGAAACCAAAATAGTGTTTGAGTGACTAAATGACTAAACCCAGCATGGTAAAAACTTAAATATGTGCAGAAAATAATGTCCATTGTCGTGATTGGTGAATAGTCATCAATACCAAATCATGAAAGCCTTTTGTAGTGCTGCAGTAACTAGTGATATTGGCCAGCTGAGATTTCTAAAAAAAAAAGAGAGAGAAAGAAAGAAAGAAATTGTAAATAGAAAATTCTGTTCAGTTTAATCAAGTATTCATTTATCATTTAAGACAATCATAATTTTGTTTCTTTTTATTTATTTACAGTTGATTTTTATCAACATTTCATTATACATGACTGCAATGGTGAAACCTTTAAAATAACAAATTCAGAAGGTTTAGAAAATATCATTTAAAATATTCTTGAACCACACTTATTACTTGGTACTAGGGTTGTTCAAATGAAACCTGACTGAGATGCTATTGTTATAATGGTATCTGACCATGTTTCATTTGAATTACCTAGTATATAGGAGGAGTATGTCGATGCCGCTGTCTTATAAATCATTTATCATTAAAAAAACAAAAGCATTATTGTGATGTTGTCCAGGCCAGAAATGGATTTCATCAAGTTGGTCATCAAGTACTTTTCTAAACAGATCAATGCATCCTGTTGACTTCTCTCATTTCATGTGTATTGTATTTATTATTAATACATGAAACCTGACAGACCTTGGAAGTTGTCATCGCAACATGTAAATGATTAAACAGACATACTGATGTCAATAGCTGCAGTTTTCTTTGCCATGTAATCACTGCATCTAGTATTTCGGAACATGGCCATATTGTCTTGTATGTTTAGTCATGTCTAGTATGGCAGGATTATGGGAAACAGCCAACACTGGAAATTTCAGTCCATTATTAAATTCAGTTTAGATGAGTTAACAGAAGTCAGTTATAACTATTTATAAAACCAAATTAGGTTTTAAAAAAAAGATCAGTGGGTAAAAATTGCTGTTTTCCTTGAGATATCAGTCAACAAATAGCTAATAGTTTTGGATAATTCTTGTTTAATTTAAAACAAGCCTTCACTACCAAATAGCTTTATTAAAAAAAAACAACAACAACAGAAAAGTTTTATTTCCTAACCTCTAAATTAGCTTGCCCTGTCTTCTACATCATCATTATTATTATTATTATTATTATTGTAAATTTTTTGCTGGTTTTTCTATTTGTATTTGACATGTCTAAAATCCATTGGTTGTAAAAGAAAAATAAATAGACAGACTAAAACATCGTAGAGATCATTCATGGACAATTAACTTTTTTCAAACATCTACTTAACCCTCTGCATACCACCTGGGGTGCATTTGCATCCTGCTACCCTTCAAATCTGTATTACTCAGCAAAGGTTGAGCATTAGGGTTTGTGAACACAGTACCACCACTTTAGTATAACCCTTTGTAACACCAAATCCATATACCGTTCCAACCCCACGTGTTTCACATTACTAAACATACAGCCAGTTCAGCAGCATCAGTACTAACTGGTGCCTTCTCGGCTGGATGTAGGTACAGTAAGGTAAAAGCTGATGATGTATCCATTGTTAAAAATGCAAAGTTTGTTAAGTGATGTCTGCTATTTGTGTGATTGTTGAATTGTGGTTTGGTTGTTTTAAAAAAAAAATCAGCTGTGACATACGTGTATGTTTATTTTCACAAATCTGTTATTGAATGTTAGGTTGTCAGACAAATTACATAGTCTTAATTTTGGTCTTTATGGTGTCACAGGCCTATTTTGCTTTATTGGTTTCCTTCTGTTGAGTCAAAAGAGTTCTATGGCGTATCCTGCAGTCTTTGTCTTCATGAACAGTAGGGATGGAAAAAGGTCATGCTTGCTCCCCAATCAGAATATTCTCTGTACTATTGCAATAAACAATGATTAAGTTTTTACATTGAAGAAAAATCCAGACAGGCCTACTAATAAAACCTTAGTATTACCGTAAATCTTGCGAAGTATGCAAATCTAGTCTAAATTTCTTTAAGAAATTGCTCAAATTCTTATTTTTTGTAAAATTTTATTTTCAGACAAATTCCAGTTTTCAAACACTAGGACTCTCTCTTCCTTTTTTTTTTTTAAATGTTCTTTTCCAAATATATGCTCTACATTGTTTAATTAATCAATCGATTTAGAATACTTGCTTTAAAAAAATATTTCTTTTTAATGTACGATTGACTTAGCTGATACTTTAGCTAACTTATCTGGCAGTGAAAATGATGTTTTGATATAAAATGTAAAAGTGAAACACACACACACACACTCTCTCTCTCTCACTCACACTCTCTCTCTCTCTCTCACTCACTCTCTCTCTCAAGCTTTGATGTAATGTTAATTCATGCGCCAATTTTTGACGTGTAAACAAAATTCGTATTTGTTCAGCTTATCAAGGAAAGAAATTAATCTGTTCTTTCTTTCAGCTTTGTTAAATAGCAATGAATGATTAACCCATTTACCATAGCTCAGGCAAGTTTTGTTTATTTTTTTTATTTATATTTTGCCTGGTTAAAATTGGAATGAGAAATTTTGTGTGAATTTTTTTTTTTCTAATTTTTATTTCACAGCAAGGGAGGTAATCGTTGATTTTTGTTTAATTTTTTTTTTTTTTTTTTTTTCTGTATACTGTATTTACCTCACAAAATTGTTCTGAAATAAAGAGATGCTAGAATGGAGAATTGTTTGAGAACCAATGAGTTTTTACCTTACTAAGGATTATGAGATTATGAGATCCTTTACTGATTTTGGACTTCTGTCATATTTTATTTTTTTGAAAAACTTCAGTTACTTATTGCATAGTTAAAAATCAAATTACTGTTCAAATTATTATTATTATTTTTTTTTTTACTCCTCTTAATTTCATAATTTTAGAGGTTCTTTGTATGTGTCACTCAAACAACAACTACGATGGAAGGAGTTTGTTCATATTATTCAAACAATAACTTTAGAGCATATTTTTTTAAGGTACAAACAACTTAATAATGTGAGTTTTGTTGCTTGCTTGTTCTTTTCAAGTGTTTCAAAGTGGTAGGGGTAAAATGGAACAAATTAATTTCAAAAGACAAAAATTATTTCAGTGGTTTGCAAAGAATGCAGACAATGTTGATTGTGGGACTGCAAAGCTGCTGAAAATTGGATCCTTGGACAAATTAAATTGAGTCATGATTTTGTCCATTCTACCTTGCTGTCCAATTCCCACCTCTCGCATTCATTTGTTATTGCTATGACTAGGAAACTGTTTCTAGCCAGCATAACTAACTGGCCACAGGAATTGCATGACTAATTCTGTAACAGCATTCATGGGGTGTGGAGTTTGCATTCTGTGGCTGAGAAATACATTTATTTTCATTTCCAGTCTTTAGAGGGACCTCCACATTCTTTTGTTCTTCTGCATGCAGTTTTGAGATTCCTTTGTGATTCAGTGTTCATGATTAATGAGAGAAATCTAACCTCTGCATCTGTGGCAAGAAAATTAGGGCTGAGAGGGGGGGGGACTGTTAAAAAAAGGAAGAGAAGAAAAACTAAATCATGCATGACACTAGTGTCACAGAGCAGGAGATATTTCATTTGTTCAGCCTCATGAATATTCACTAGCATCATGGCTGGAATAGCTGCGGAATCAGTGGTTGGTCATCAGCTGCCAAACTTTATGTTCTAGCTTTAAAACTGCAATCTTTGCATAGAAAAATGAAAAAAAAATCAGCAGGGCATCGATGAATAACTGCAGTGGTGGGGGGGGCAGGGACTACATTGATGTGATGAGCAACTTGATGTTTACAAATTGTATTTTTCCATATTGCTTATCTTTTTCTCTAATTTTTTTTTTTTTTTTAAACTTTTGCATGATAAAAGCAGAAAAGGAAACTTGGTACTTATCTTTGGAAACGACGACAACAAAAACTTGTCAGTATAATTTAGAAGAGTTGCTTGAAGATTAGTTCTTTCCTAGATATTTTCTAAAAATCCAAATTTTTTCATACATAGGATTTCTACCAAAAAAAACACATTTGTAAACTAGCCTTATCTTATATGCAGAAAACAGAACTCATCAGCCATGTTGTTTGCTAAGTCTACTCTATTGAATTCAAAAATATTCAGTGATATTACAGCAAACCTTTTTTTTTCTAATGTTGATTTTTATAGGTTTTAGCTCTATTTTTTTTGCTGAAAAGTAATACGAGAAATTTAAAATGGCTTGTATATTTAACAAATGTAATTATACTTTTGACATTTAAAAACTTGTATCGCTGAAAGACAAATTTGAAGTTTTAGGCTGATAATATAGGAGAAGCTTTTAAGAAATCTTATATTCCATTAAATATTTATTTAACCTTTCAGCTGGGGCTAGGAAAAAAATGCTTTCTTTTTTTTCCTTCCAAATAGTAACTGCTTTCAATGTTCACTTTTCCATCATACATATAAAGCTAAAATAATATTTAATGGGTTTTTTTTTAAAAAATCATTATCAATAACATAAAAGTGAAAGTACACAAATAATAACACATAAGTGACCCCCCCCACTCCCAATTGGCTATTTCCACTCAGAATTTGGCCATAAGGTTGTGGAAATGGATTTAAGTTATTAATGTCAGTGAAAAGTAAAATGTAATTATTATTTTTCTTGTATATGTATTTTTGAGAGTCTGTTTAGACATTTAGAGCCCAAATAAGCTTATTTTTAAAGTATTTGCTTTAATCCACAATACAAATTAAGCTACTATTTATTATTTTTTAAATTTAAAATTCACAAAGTTGATATCAATATACATTTTAAAAATGTTATTTCTGATGTAGAAGAACAATAACTAGTATAAACACAAATGCTTACAAGTTCATCAAGGGTGTTTTAGTACACAAAAAATTTGTTTTGGACAGGTAGAAAGGCACTCTTTATCTCTCATTTTCCAGTTTCTTCATAGAAGAACATACAGGATGATCCAAAAGTCTATTTACATTTTTATAAATAAAAAGTAATGATTAAAGTAGCAACTTGATTATACGGCAACACACCATCAAAGTCTGTAAGTACATTTATTTTAAAATATAAAACTATAAGTAAACACAGTAAGTGATCAAGTAACGTTAATAATTGGTATGCTCTCCATTCGCCTTTGGAACATCGTGGATCCTGAAGCAATGATTCAATAAATTCATCTATAACACCTTGTTCTAAGCTGTTCCAACACTCAGATATTATATTGCAAAGTGAGTTGGAGGTAGTAAGATTGTTCTTTGCTTTCTATATTTTAAGATGATCCCATAAGTGCTCTGGAGTTGGGGGTCAGGAGACTTGGGTGGAAATTTATGATTTTCAACATGACTGCTGTTGCTTTCCCTTTAAAGTATTACTTACATAGTTTAGATGTGTGATTTGGATTATTATTCTGTTGAAGAGCAAGGCCATTACCTATTAATCTTAATCCACTTGGTATAGCATGACTAAGAACTGAGTAGTACCACTCCTTTGTCAGTACACAGCCTCTTTTGTGAAGGTCCCCAACGCCATTGCCACTGAAATAGCCCTAAACATTGATGCAACCTTCACCATGCTTTATCAGAGCTTTTAAGCTATTTTTTTCCTGTTGATCTTCCATTATATCTGCATCTCAAATACTGATTTCTAGAGTACTAAATATTTTCTATTATATAATTGAAGTATGTGTATATGTGTAGGCATGTACTAATTGTTTCACCTTGTTACTTTCACTTATGACTGACAAAATAGCCTATTGCATGTGTAACTGCTAGAGAGCATTATTCTGCACACGAGGACTCAACATTACCAACTTTGGTTGGGAAATCTTTTGAAGAACTTTTCATTTTTAGATGTGAGAGGAAACCAAAGTTCTCAGAGCAAACCCACATGACCAGCTAATAAAGAAGATTGAGATTAAGCTATGCCAGGGAGGTATGCCAAACAAAGCCAATCATGACTAGAGATCAAACCCTATTCTTCAACCTTGGCACCAGTAGCCTAACTACTGTGCCACCTTCTGCCTGTTAATTCTTTGTTCTTTAGAATTCATTTGTTCTTGAATCCAGGAATCAGTTCTTCATCTATTATTTGTGGACATAAAAAATAGCCGTGTTTTTTTGAAGTAGTCACATTTTATTTCTGATCTTGATTTTGATTTAACTTGTTGTTGTTGTTTTTCTACCACACTCTAGTTGTTTGGACTGCATTCTTTGAAATATGCAACTGAGATGCTGTGGATTATAGGTTATGTCAATCTTTTATCAGAGCAACAATCAATCACATACACCTTCGCTTGTTTCTTTTGCCATATTCTGCAAATGTTACAATATAAAACTGTGCATTGTTTTTTTCTTTATCTGAAACAAACGTAATTTGTATTAAAATATTCACCTTAGTCTTAATATTTGATATTATTTAAGTTTATTAAAATAACTTTAATCCAAGAAAAAGTCATTGAACTCAGATTTTTTAACTCTACTGTCATGTGAATTATTAGCTTTACTCAATAATTTATAATTTGTGCATAGTTTTATTTCTCAAAATAAATGTATACTGATTTTGATACTGTGTTACTGTAAAATTAAATCTTTGCTTTCATTACTAGTTTCATTTACAGATATATAAATGAACTGAACCCACCATTTTGGTTTCTCATTTCCTGGCTATCTTAAAATCTTCATTGGGAGTTCTAATCATTTGTCTATATTATAATGTTTTAAAAGAAAATTGGCATATCGTAAAATCTGGTTAAACTTCCATTCCCAACAATTCCACTTAGCAAAACATCCACTTTTTATCAGAGCAGAGAGAGGTACTGATGTTTGTGCATCTTTCATTGGTAAGCTCATAAAGCAAAAATAATGTAGAAAACTGGTGTGAAAATTGAACTCTCTTTCCAATAATTCTTTGTATTACTTATGTCACTTTATCCTGAAAATAACAGTATATTAAACTTGTTAACTTTGACAGTTGAATATATTTTTAATTGGTACTAGTACTGTGTGAACTTTCATAAAAGTATCTTTTCACATCACAAAAGTGCCTCCTGCATATTTATGCATGCACACACATGCTTTTGCCAATGTTTCTTAGTATATATCTTATTAATATCAAAGCTTTGGCTTCTTGAAAATCAGACTCATTAGTATTCGGCCAGTCAAAGATTATTGATCAAAGCTCTTTCCTGCTAAAATTGTCAGAAGACTTCACAACATTATTTTCTCAGTACACAGTAGATGTTTGACATTACAAGATGAATTATTGTTGACCGGACACACAACACCAACTACACAGTCATAATGGGTATTTCCATCACAGTTAGAATAATCACAATATTTACAATGGATAGATTTGCCAATAGTCATTAACTGGTTGATATTAATGTGTTTGATTTTCACACCTAACAATTGATTTCTTTAAAAGTTTAAATAGTTCATAATTAGCTATTTTTGTTTTTTCAAATTATTTAACCCTCAACCAGTTACAACAACAATGCTGTTATAAAAAGCATCATTTAAGCATCAACAAGGAAAAAACAACATAAGGCACTGGCCTTTGGTCCAGAAGAACCTGCAGTTCCCTTAAATTTAAATTCTTGCCTTTTAGTTGAAAATTTTTTTTTATTGGTAATCAGGAACTATGTGGTGGTACTTTACTGCATGGTATGTGGGTGTAGGAGGGTTTGGAGCCTTTAGAATAAATGCCCCATATTTGGTACAATTTAGGGATCTCTGCTTTCATCATCTCATTTTATACGTAACTGTACTGCTAAATTTCATTTTATCTGAAAAGTACTTTTTTTTTGGCATAGACTTTCTTTTTCATAGCCAAATTGTATATATAGCTGTATATGTATACAAAGTTTACCTGTGTACCAAAAAATGGTTGTTTACAAAATGACATGTGAACACCTGGGTGCGTGAGTTTGCTTATAGTGTACGACCTGCTGCTCACAGAAACCACACTATTAAGTAGTATAAGCTGGTGTCAAGGGATATCCAAGAAGATCTGACAACTTACATCAATGCGTACTCCACAACTACTTGGGAAAGCACTACTAGAACTCTTCATTTTAATCTGGAATGCCTGGAAGAAGTTCACATGTACTGCCTGGTAAAGTAGAAGAAGAATTTGTGCATTCAGACCTTAAGCCTTTGTAGACTAGTAAGCTCGCTCAGCCATATAAAATGCAAGAAGACCATAACTAGTAATTTATTATTTAGTAACAGAGCATCAGACAGTAGCTAGTATTATTTTGTTAGTTAATTGTAAAAGAACAATAAATAAATAGAATTGTTTAATTCTGCTCCACCTATTGCACACACTCTTCATTGCCTATTCATTAGTGCCAGTACTTGAGATACTAATATATTCTGATTTCTCTTTATTTTTGAGAACATACCACCATACCATTATTTAGTATCTATGATCTGTTATTATTTCATTCTGAAATCTCCAAGGGGGGGAGTTGTAGTACACAAATATTGCAAGAATGACTTTTAAAAGATTTAATGTTTATGTAGTTAATCAGGTTGTTGCTTCCTTTTCTTCTTAATGTTGGGTTCTCTATGAATTGATTAATGGTGGTTATGGCTGCTGTCAGCAGTGATAAATCATTTTGTCATTGACCACTTGGATCAAGGTAAGCCTAATTAGCAATTATGTTCCTTCAGTGCATCACACACACACACACACACATCCCCACAACAATAACGACAACATTAGCAAAACAAAAGAACTTGAAACTCAATGATCTTTGTCTGTAATAAATAGCTTTCTTTTCAAGCCAAAGGCAATTCCAAGGTCTGCAGCTACCTATCAGTTTGGATGTTCTTTGTTTATTTTAATATGTCCCATTTAGAACAAATAATAAAGCAAAAAATACTTTGATACGTTCTAGCAACTTGCACCTAAAATTGTAGAGTCCAAATAGATGAAAATTTGATGTTTTATTATTGGAAAAAATTATGTACTTGAAAGACAAAATTTTAAGAAATTAGTTGATCATTAAAATAGAATAGATTCATTGACAAATGATTTTTTTTTTGTTGTTTTAAAAATAATTTAAAGCTGCTTAAGTTTCCATATTGTCCTTACTATTGTACAACTAAGCCTGTATTTATATTTATTAAGTTAGAAATGCCATTTCTGTTGTTGCATGGATAAAAAGAATCACTTGATACTCCATTGATACATTTTATGAAGATAATCCAGTCAGTGAAAAATAATGTTATTAGTTTACCATTTCTGCTTTTTTCTTAAATTCCATTACCCCTTATAATTTTTCTATCTTTTCATTTGTCCAGAATTATTTATTTTCAAAATACTATCATATGTATAGAGAGCATCAATTACTTTCTTTTAGCCATTGAAAAGAACAAAGTATGATTTATTGTTTCTGTAATTTTCTTTTTTGCAGCTCTTGTCATTTAATTTCTATTGAATTGTTTACATGAACAGACCAATGTTTAACTGATCCAGGCAAACACGAATCTCAAATATCTTGTCTTGGAATTTGTTTTGCTGTTTTCTACAGGAAGGATCCTGAATTTTAGTTTCCACCCCTGATAGCCCCCAAAAAGTCATCTTACTATCATACAGATTCAGTTTCAAATCAGGCACCAAAGAGAAAACTAAAGGGTCTTGAACTATAGTCTATCCAAAGTATACTCGTGACTGATGTTTATTGGTTTTGGGGGAGGATTATTACTGAGTCTCCTGAAGACTAATGCTTGTAATGAGGCATGATCCAGTCTCAGAGAAATTTACCAACTAAGAAGTCGGCTCTGAGATTTTGGTTTTGTCTTTAATGCTGTTTTTTTTTTTTTTGTTTTTTTTTTAATGGGGGAATGTTACTGGTTTCCTTTTGCTTCGAGAACCCTGCTAGAACTGCGATTGTGGTACACATCATCCCGATCTGTTAAATGAAAAGAAAGAAATTACATGCATCAAAAGCTGCCTATCCAACCTTAAACTGTTATTTGGAGATATAAAGCACATCACAGAAGAGAACATTGTAATTTTCCATTATGCGTACCATACACATTATTATCAAAAATCTTTCAGGAAAAAGCATTTAAGTCTATGCAGTAGTAAATAACAGAACTACTTATTTAAAGTTGTGGAGTACGCAAATGACTTAACCTTTTGACCTCTTTCCTTCACTTACAGAGGTGCAAACCAAAAAAAAGTAAAAAGAGAGAGCAACAACTGGCAAGACATTTGGAACATTTGCCTCAAACCCTAAAAAACTGGTGAAAGTACACTGTACAAAAAGAGTCAAAGATCTCCACATCTTTGTCTTTAGAGTCAAAAATAGTGTTAGAATATTCAGCAGAAATGCATTTTTTTATTGATTCATATCTTAGTCACAGATAAAAGAAACTTTAAAGTTTGTCATAATTCTTTGATAGGACAAGAAAAATAATGAAAGAAACACCAAACAAAGAATTAGATTGAATGGGTCGGTTTAAATTTGAATTAATTAAAACATGCAGAATTTAAATTTTGTATTTTCTTAAAATTTCTAGCCCATTCAAACTATTAATCAATCTCTGGACTTTTCTGTTTTTATTTCAGTAAATAAAGATACTTCATATTTCAGTACATTGGTTTATTAGATTTGTCATGTCAGATATTTCTTTGTTCATTCATTAATTTGAATAGTGGATGCAAGCAATTTATAAAAACAAGCAAATATGATTAATTTTCCTGGCCAATTATGCAAAACAGCAAGATTATTAGCTAGGATAAGCCATTGTTTGGGTTAAAATGAAGAAAGTTAACTGAACAATTTTGCTGCATATTTTTGCAGTAGTATTAAGATAGCTTTAAAAAATAATAATAATAATTTTAACCTGCCTGGCAATAACCAAATTATCAAAATCATGTGCATAGTGACTGAGAATCATGCAGTGTTGCTGGTCTGAGAAGTATACAATGGTGGTGTTTATTATTCCATGCTAAGAGAGCTTTATCAACTTGGAATTTTATGAGTGAACATGAGTTTTGTCATTCAATTTGGGGAGCTTCGAGATTGATTGATGTACAGGGTGGTCCGAAAGTCTTGTCACCCCTACATATTGATTCAACTTTATCAAGGAGAAAGTTTCACATGAACGATACCCATCAGTTACAGGATGCCGTTCTGAGAGCCTTTGCAATAATCACCAAAGCACAGCTTCGTAAAATATCACACAGGACATGGCGCCGCATTATTTTGTGCCACGAAAATGGTGGTGTTCATACAGACCTTCTCAATGTGTGACAGCGTCAATGAAAGTGAATAAACTGAATCCAGTACATGTGCTTTGTATTACCATATTATTTGTTCTTCTATTTTTCTCATTACTATTGTTGGTAGGGGTGACAAGACTTTCGGACCACCCTGTAGTTAGTTTAGATGCAGCACCTCTACTTTACACCATTTTTTGGTGGTTGAAGTTCGATGGTTGGGTGAATGCTTCAGGTAAAACCTTCATAACAGTAGTACTATTGTTTCGTTTACTTGGAAGTTTATGCAGGGATGTGGATTAATTTGAAATGACTTTTATGCTACTTTGAATTTGGAAATATTAAAGGTTTCCGTGTCTGAAAGCTAAATTTAGCCTACAGTTTTAAGATTGCATGTCACAGATTTGTTGGACCAGATTACTGACTACACACCTTACAATATAATTAGAAACTATCTGCTCAAAGGTAGAAAGTTTTCATGAACACTTTACCTACCATTTGTTGCCATGTAATGCTAGCAGCAACATTTCTGTAGGAATGATGACAGACTTTAATTTGTATGAAGATGTTACTTTGTAGTGCCTTGCACATGTTTGTTAACCACTAATGGTCTGTATGCTTTAGAAACAGAAAACTTGCCTTGTATATATCATTCTTAAGCAATAGTAATAATTATACTTGATGCCAGTGTTCAGTTGGCGCATAGAGTGGAAACTAAGCAAGTTCCATTTCTATAACCACCAGCCATCATGGTTTTATATAAGGCCAGGTGGTTAGCCTGCTGCTCATAAGTCACAGTGCTAAGAAATTCAAGGTTGACTATTGCAAATCTCCAATGATGACTAATAATCTACTTAGCATTCTTTAGTTAATACTGTAAAATTGTAGGCAGTTTATCTTTAAATATCAAAAGTATTTTGTTGTTTTAGCATGCTTTGATATTTTCCAGTTTCCATATTTATGTGCTGCAAAGTTTTAATGAGGTCATTTTTGAGATGGCTTACGGTTAATTTACACAGGCTCCCTCCAGAAACTCGTTTTTTTACAATGCAAACCTTTTACAGAGTTCACCCTCTGATTAACACTGTGGTTACGCGCGTGTACTGCCTACAATAAGTTATAGCATCAATCCTGCTACTACCAGTTCAGAGAGGTAGTTGATGTTAACTTTCCAGGTGATGACGAGGAAAGAAGCTGCTTTACCAAGCCTCTTTCCTTCAGCCATGTTGGCCTGTAAGGGGGGGAAAGGACAACATTAAGTCAGCAAACCAACTAGGGCTACTTACTATGGCCTTCTGCTGGCCATCTGGGCCTGTCACAGAACTAACTCTCTGTGAAACAATAACAAAAGCACTCCATTGATTGTTAATTTTCTTTATTTTAAAAAAAAAAAAAAATTTGTTTACTGACATTCGAGTCAGTTTGCACACACGTACTGCACACCAGCAACACATCAGTTAACTAAATGCAGTTACTTTTGAAAGAATGATTTTTAAATTTTTAGAATTTCTTCAGTTACATTAGATGTGTGCAGCAGCTTTTTTTTGTAGTCATCCGCCTATCAGAAATATTTTCTCTTTGCTTGAGAATGCTTTTCACTTTACAGAAAGAAAGAAAAAAAAACAAAAAAAAAACTGATGGCTTGATGATGGCAGCTGAGAAAACACACAAAGAAAAAAAGCTAAACAAATCTTAGCCATGGTTCAGTCTTCTCTTCAATTATGAGAAAAATTTTAATCCCAAAGAAAGCGCCTGGCAATAAACATTTTCTTGCCCAAGGCCATGAAATTAACCACAACTGCGATGCACATGAAGTAGCAGGTTGGATTTTTCCTGCAGTCTGATGCAGAATTTCCTGTGTACTGGAAACCAGTAGGCAGGCTGTTCGTCAACTGGTAATGCAATCTCAGATTTTTCCACCAATTGACAATTGTATTGATAAGGGTTCTGTTTTTTTGCAGCCTGTCATGGAGATGCTTATTATCTCCCTTAAAAAAACATTGTTAGTATTTGGTTAATCACCACATAAATTGAGTTGATCTTGAAAAATTATTTCCCAGATACATGAACAGAATTTTTTAACACCTGCAATTGGATTAAACACAAATATTATACCAAATTTGTGTCCCCTCTATATAAAATAAAGAGCTTGGTGCTGATCTTGACTCAGAATTAAATGTTAATGTGGCTGCTCAGTAGTCTTCTCTTTCTCTGCAACAAGCCCATGTCACATCTTGACAAAAGAATTAAAGAGAGTTCTCCTTTGTGAGACACCAGATAGTATTTGGTTATGGGTAGAGAGATTAGACTCTGAAAGTTTCTTCTTCTACATCATCGAGTGCATAAATCAAAGAGTGGGTGGAACTCTCCCCTCCCCCACAGATCCAGAACAAAAACAACATATTTTCCTGGCATTTATTTTATTTTGGATGATTTAAATTTTTTCATCTGATTTTTCATTCATATTGACCAGTTTGCAATTTTTTAATAGTTTATTCTTTTTACTGAGTTAATGTGAAAACAAGCAATTGACAACCTATTTTTTAAGATATTTTCGTCAGTCTTACTGGAGATCTACATCTGAGAAAGAAATAAGGGTTATTTGGGTTCTTGTTATGGATTCAACCCTCAACATCCTAAGGATAATACAGAATTCCAATTTTCTGCCTAAATATTACTGAAACCATGCATGCTACCAAAGTTGGCATTTTCCTATTTAATATCTTTGGTGCATACACAATATTTCTTAAATTATTATTATTTTTAATTAATAATTTCCATGTGTTGAGTTAAAAAAAAAACACATTTATTTGGTGCTACCACTGGAAATTAAACAAGAACTGGTTTGAAATGCACAACAGATTATTAATCCTTAAAATGGGAGGTGGTTAACAAATACATGTCAGCTGTGGAGAACAGAGTTACCTCAAATGTGCAGTCAGGAAAATAAAACATTTAAAAATGGTGATAAACAGGAAGACTGCACAGACACTGTAGCAGCGTAATTCACTCAATGGTTTATGTTGTTCACTACCATAATTTCCTTCAAGAACTCTCAAGGTTAACACACAAAGAGCACAACCATTGAAAAGCTTTGTCGATTTATTTGCTTTTAGATGTATGCCTTGTTTGTTTTTTTTTCTTTCTTGATTTGTAAATAACATGGGAAACTTTTAAATAAATGAAAAAATTATTTTATAAATGAAACTTTTTTTAAAAATAGTTTATACTGAAATTCCTTTCAGAAGCTTTAAAGAAACAAAAGTACACTCAGTTTCAACTTGTGCCACCACTATTTACAATTGGATACTAACTAGAATTATTAATCACAACTTATTGTTGCGTGTAAGAAATATGTTAATTAAATATTCTCATGCTGGGAGTTGGACATCTTATGCTTTTGAGTTCTTGATGAGATGTCAGATAGTGCAAACACCATGCCATTTCTCTCAACTTGGATGCACTTGAATTAAGACATTTCTTACCAGGTATGTTTGAGGTGTGTCTACATTTTTTAAACTTTGCTTAATTTTAATGATTTAGTTACTTAATTTATTTCAAAATTAAAAGCATTCTTTGAAATAAGGTCAGTTTATTAAGACCAAAGTTCCGTCGAGAAAACATTTTTTTTTTTCATTGACTAAATTAGCTTTTAAAAATTTGAATATTATTCTGAAAAAAATAATTTTTTAAAGGACTAATTAGATTTTCTAAAGCTGAACACTTTTTTTCCATGGGGTATTTATTTCCATTGAACATTTTAGTATTTAAAGAGATTTCTTTTGTCTTTTTGCTCCAAGCATTCTAATTGTTTTCAATTAACCATTGAAATGAATAAATTGTTTTAAAAAGATAACTCAGCACCCCCCCCCATTTTATTATTTAAATTACTGCTGCCAAACCTGTTAACTGTGCGGTATTTTACTGTTGTTTTGTTTTGTTTTTTTGTTCTAATTTCAAAATTTTAAAAAAATATTCTTACATTATAGCCATGTTATTTCATCTGAGTTTCATCTAAATGTACCAAATATTGCAGTTAAAACTCTTTGCACAATGTATCACTTATGAACATTATTTAGACTGATTTACCCTCTCTCTGATAGCCCTTTAGTTTCATTTACATTTCTAATCCTAATTGATTCCTATTCCACTCTGGTCATGAAAGGATTTGTTTATTATATACTTTCATGTTTTCCAAGCAATAAAAAAAAACCTGTGTGAACATTCAGTGTTAAATACTTTTTACTTTGTTAGTGAGCTGATATTCTTTTCCTGTGTATGTGTACACTTCTCTAAAACACTAGATCTGGTATTAATTGCATAGATGCATCATATAGTTAAATTGTTTATATTATATATATATATACAATTTCTAAAAAGAGCTAACCATATGTTAATGTGCTTATTACGTACATTAGAAAGGTATCTCTTCAGTTGTCTCAAAATGTATAATTCTCTTGTTTTTGCTTAAGTGGAAAAATTAGGATATAGAAGTCTGAATATTAATGGGATACCACTTGATAGGTTTACTTGCTCCATGACTGACAGAAATTATAATTTAATGAACATAGTGCGTGTTTTAAGCCTGCAAGGTGAGATAACTCCGCTACAATATGACAGTTTTGATCTGCTCAAACTGTTGTGAAATATAACCAGATCATTCCAGCTTGTTTATTCTGCCTGTATCCTGGTTAGAAACCAATCCTTACAGCTAATTTAATAAAAAAATAGTTGCATCAAGTTAACTTAATTACTGAAATTTCATGTATTATTTATGTGTTGCTTTTATATCAGCCTGTCTCTTTTTTTAAAATCATAAATATTTAAGTAAAGAAATTTACTTTAAAAAAAAATAGTTAGCATGTTGTATGAATGACAGATGCACAATTTTTTTACAAATATTGACAAATCATCTAAATATTTGTATATGTGTTAAGTGTTAATACACAAATAATGTCTCTTGTATAGTTATTACTCAATATCTATTCACGCTTTTAAAAAAAAAGTTAAAATCAGTAAATATTTTTAGTCAAAAGGTTTTGTACTAAAACAGAATTCTGATCCATGACATGCACACTAATTTGCACTCAATCGCTGTTTATGGAAACCAAAAGCAGAAATTGCATTGTTGGTGTTTATTTTATTACTTTATTGCATTAGTTGTGGAAGGTTGCTGCTGCTTCCAAAACAGACACCTGTTTGTTGACAAACATGATAAATTCCCTCTCCGATACCATTCCATTGCCAACAAACAAGTTCTGCTGATGTGTTGTTAAGATCTAATAATTTGCAGAAACTCCATATTATTGTGTTGTTTGTTTTAGTTTTCCTTCTGTAGTCACAATTTTCAAGTGAGCATGAAATCTCACTCAGTACAAATTTTGATAATTTTGGTAAATCTATTTTGCTTGGTTAACTATTTGTCTTCCATGTAAAGTTTTATTTGTTTATGCAATCAGAATAACCAGAAATCCATCCCTGTACGAATGGGTTCACTGTGGTTTCTCCATCCAGGTAGGACTTCATACAAATCTGCAAGTTGTACGAACAAGCATTCATCAAAAGCATCTTTTTATTTCATGCGGCCGTTTCCTCTGAAGATATTTTCTTACTGATGCTAAATCTGAAGCAAAGCCGCTTTTGGCATTGAACCGTCATGATTAAGCAGATGTCTTACCAAACACATCAGCAATTCCAATTAGTGCACTATAATACCATTTGTTGTACCTGGTGCTCTGAGATCATTGACGCTCTATTGTTTGGCGTGTAGCCTCAGGCTAACGTTCTTTTCGTCAGGAAGTGCCCAAAAATAATCTAGTAAGATTTCATGTAGCCTTGAGTCTGTTCATTCATCTTCAGCAACTGGACAACTTATTTGTAAAAGGAACGAAAAATACAAAAAAAAATATATTAATCTTGAGCGTGCTAATGTAATCTTGGTCTATTTAATGGTGTTAGCAATTTCTTGCTCCTCCTCTCCCCATTACACACCAGGTTAGAAGCAGTGTCACTACCTGGTGATGCAACATAAATAAACCAGCTTCTTCTAACTACTATTATAATAAGTTGTTGCTTCTTTTTTTTCCACTGAATAATTGTAAACAAACAAAGAACAAACTTTAAGATAAAAAAATACACTTTAAAAAGCAAGGATACCCATTCATCTCAAAATATCAGGCGTGGCATATGCTTTATTTACTTCAGGGAAGACAACCTTTATCATCAGATCCTATATTGCTTAAGTATATAAGATGGTACGTATAGTTAAAGCACTTCTTCATTTTCTGTTTAACTAGCGATTTTTCAAAGCTTTACAAATGTGTTCATGCATACACTGTACGCCATTGTATTTGTTGTTTCTGATAGAATCTACATTTCAAGTGTTGGAAGATATTGTATAATCTACCGAAACAATGAAATGTAATAAATTCTTATGTTAAAAGCAGGAACATTAAACATGAATAAGTTTGCATGAAAAATTTAGCTTAAGGTCAGGTTATTAATAGACTTTGATTTTAAATAAACATCATCACTTGCAGATTGTAGCTACCATTAATTAAATCTCCAACCAGGAAAGTGTTTATATCATTTTCTTATGACTTATCCTTTATGTCCCCATATGAAAACAGTCACCCTCAGGATGCATCATCCTTTTCCCCACACACTACCTGGTGCAAACTCTTCCATGCCACTTCATTTTTACAAGCGTACAGATGTATCTGTAGCCAGAGACCTAAACAGATCTTTCTCTATCATCTTCATTATCAGAGGAGCATTTTGGTGTGCAGCAGTGATTATTTTTCCAAGAGTAATTTATTTTTTATGTTTTCACCTTTTATGACCTGTTGGTTGCTAGGTTTTTGGATGTGCTAATTTAACCAGTGCTTTAGCTGTTAGCATCAGTATGATACGTGATGGGACAACTTTATTTTGCATATATTTTTGAAAATTTTCTATATCCAAAACGTTTTCCTGTTTAAAATAAGCGAATCCCATTTTTGCTTGTCAAACATGCCACTAAAATGTAAATTAAAAGGATTTATGCCTAAAAACGTAGGTGTCTGAATTACTTGTTATACTTTCTTTTGAGAGACAGTTATCAGAATAACCATCTCTCTCTAACAGCTCCTAAATCTAAACAAACTCTCACATCCAGGTGTTTGTATTTAATTTGTGAACAGACTTTGGCTTATGAGGCCAACCATTAATTTATTTACATACATGTGTGCTTTCTTGTTCTGCTGATCAACTTTAGTTACTATCGCATATTTGAATCTGTCTTTTTTTTTTTTAAAAAAAAAAATCAAAAATTAACTGAAAGAAACAATAATGTAGAATTGTTTTTCTTTATGTTTCATGTAGATTTGTGTTCTCTCACATTTTCTTTCATCCTATTAACCAGTGCTAACATTTGTATTTCAGGGTCAGCAGATGGTCAATAACTTATTGGCTAACTGTGCATTATTCCTAGCTCCTATTTCCTCTTCTGATTAAATCAGTTCATTTCTTTAACCCATCATTGCTGCTACAATATTAGCATCCAGTTAATGACATAAATACTTAGTCAAAATTCACTTATCTTTCATTCACATCCTTTATCTAGAATAGCCCGATTTCAATCAGATTACTTTTATGTGCAGAAATCACTGATTTGAAGACTTGATGCCATCAGAAAGAATCGAAGAGAATTTTATAAAGGAAAAAGAAAATAAATAGATAAATAAATCGGATTGTAAGAAAGTTAGATGTTAGACTTCATGTGTATTTATGATTTATTTTCTCATTTCATTTCTGGAGTTGCCATGATAACTGAAACATTTTTTCAGCATCTCAAACATAAAGAAGGCTAAATAAAAAGAATGGGGCATGACTATTGATAGCAATATGTATTGATTTTCTCCCCCTCAGTGTCTGCTGATTGTTGGCTGGCTGCATCCTATGAAGCCCTACAGCGAGGCTGGGCAATAGCAGGCAAGGCAAAACTGGAGAACCTCATAGAAAGTATATTGATATTCTCCTTCGGCATTTATCAGAGCAGCCGAATAATAGACAAAAAAATGTCACCGGATTCTTCTCCATAGTCAATCCTAACGAAGTTGGCTACTGTTGTCATTACCATCCAGATTAAACCTTATCTCTCTACATACCTGAGTACACCTTACTTTTCTTGATTCTTTTCCTGCTCTTTGAATTGTCTAGTTCAGCAAGGAAGCCAAAGGGAAAAATAAATACAAAAATAAAACAAGAATTGTACACATGTGAAAATAATGATGATGAATTAAATCTGATGAATGCAGTCGGACTTGTTTTCAGATCAGAATTCACATACAGTTACTCAACTAACCATATTTTATAAAAAAAAACAAAAGAATTTCTTTATTTCATGTCTTTCATTAGAAGCAAGATATCTTAAATAAAAGATGTTTAAACTATTTTTATAAGAGTATTTTTGGCAATATCAGCAATCTTTGAACTTCATCAAAGATTTTTTTTAAAAAAGAATATATACACCTGTGACTGGTTTATATATAAGCTATGTTTTATCTCATTAGATGTGGGGAAAACTTGAATTCACATCCAATTTATCCACAACTTTGCGACTATGTTGGGGAAGAGCAAAAGAAAAGGCCCAGAATGATTAAATATTTGAATTGATTAACATGTTAAATTGTTGATGTTTCTCTAACTCTTAAATAATGGTTTTTGCAAGCAATTGTTTATCTTTGTTGCATCATTTTTATTAAAGCTCAAGAATATATTTCATCACGTTCTTAGAAAATATTATGATTATATGTGATCTGCCTCAAACAATTGAGTTAATTTTCTTTCTTTTGCATTCCCTTATTAGTCAACCTACATGAACAAATTTACATATTAAGAATTTCACTCTCACACTCATTGGTTATCCATATATATGTGTTATTTTATGACGGCTGGCTGCAAAATGTACACAAAGATGTGTAAAGTTCATAAGAGCAAGACGAAAACATGTTGGGGGCTGGGGTACCCCAAACAAAGCCAGCCAGTCCAGTAGTAGAACCACTCAATCTCTGACCACTTTCCAGAAGATTCTGATGATTATTATAATATATATATATATATATTTTTACTAAATAAATAATTTTACAGTAACAATAGGATTTGATGAATGAGATCTGTGGGAGTGATTACCTGGTGATCTGATGTAAAATTTAATGAAAAATAATGAGCATTAATAAAAGAAAACAAGAAAACTAAGATTAATAAAAATAAGAAAATCACATTAATATCTCCAAAAATTTTGACAAATTTATCATTATTAAAAATATTTTAAAATTTCATTATTAATCAGAATGTTCCCTGTCCACAAGTGTGCATTTTCGATCATTTGTGTATAAATTTTAGGACAACTCTGGTAACAGATCTCTTTTCCTTAAGTTTATTAACTTTACAAATTAGCAATTTTATGCCAAACTTATTTTTTCATTAATATAATTTAATTTTTATCAAGAAGCTATTACGGCTTATACTAGGCTCAAGAGGGATGTCAAATTTTACCACTACCATTGATGCTATATTCTACTTATTTACAGTTTTCTTATTTAAAATAGTGTTTTCTAATATTGAGATGTGCTGATACTGGAGCTGTTTGGTTGTAATTGTGACCACTAACATAGTGTGTAGTACATCCAGCACACCCTGTACAATGTTAATTAGTCTGTACTCTTCAGACTTTAAATAAATCATAATAAATCATTCTAAAGTACTCAAATGATACTTGAAACAAAAATTATTAAATAATAAAGGTTGCTGTTGTATGCACCACATAGCAAATTGCAAATCTTTTTCTTTTTTAAAACTATTATACTTTTAAATGTACGGTTTCATGAAAATTCTTCTAGAAGTTCAAAATTGTACTTGCAGAAAAAGCATTGTCAGATGGCCTTATTCTTTTCTCACTAAGCATAAGATGTGTATGCGTATTTTTAAAAAATATTTCCATTGCATAAAAATTTTGAGAAATGTCTCTTAATATATACTCCAGTGATTGAATCACATCTGCAGTTTGTGGTTTAGTGTTTCCATCCAGTTAAAGATGCCAGTGTTTTTGATACTGATGTAAAAAAAGTTCTTCAAAGAAAGGTATAAGCTGCATTTTAAATATTTTACTTATCATCTTCATGACCACTTATTGGTTTAATTAGAATGTCCAAGATTCTAACCAACAAGTAACAATTGCCATTTTGACTGACTGACTTAGATAGTGCACAAGACACAGGAGGATGATACAGGTTAGATTTTGAAGGTCACCATAAACTAGATTTGTAGAAATATTATTTTTGTAATCATGTAGTTAATATACTTTAAAAAATTGTTGAAGAGTAGGTGCAAAAGTTATCAGCTCTTTTCCCTTGTCTACTGTTTTTGATGAAAATTAATTTCCCTATAAGACTTAGCACTATGGAAAGTCCATTCTCCTCCTCCATAGTAAAAGCTCAGTATTTCTAGTGTAGTAAATGATGATAAAAACATGATTTTTATGGTCTGGTTTTTAATTTGAAAACTTCAGTGCTCCATGAGCCTGTCTGATAATAGACAAAGACCAATTATACTGCATATACTGTGGACATTATACCACTTTGATTCCCAATAGTTTGTACTTGTGTGGGAAAACAAACTGTGTACTTCTTATACTCCTTTTAAATTTGTGTGCAAGAAAATGGTTTATAAATACAATAATTATAGCTGCTGAGATATCAATCTGTTTAATGGATATCTGCAGCAAAGCTTTTACCTTGAAAATGTCTGAAATCAAATTATTCAAAGAGCTGATTTTTTTCAGTCTTGTCTGTTTAATTATTGAAACATTTTAAGCTGCTTTGAGTCATTATTCCTACATGGATTTTTATGAAAATAACTTGGTTCACGCTTTTCACATTGATTTTCTTTTTTTCTAATATGTGTCATTGTCTCTGGACAATAAGGACATTGACTGGAAGACAGACTTCCAGTCACCAAACTGCCTCTAATGATTTGCTTTATTTAATAGGCATCGATGATAAAATAATCTGCTTTTTTTTTCTCTCCATAAGAGAGAAAATTACCCTTGCTTGAATTAAATTCACAGACCTGAACCTTTTCCCCGGATGTTGGAAGGATGACAGTAAAATACACTATATATTTTAGACTAGCTTAAGTAAATTTAAAAAAAAAAAAATTATTTATTTCAGACTCCTGTGAACAGCAGGGTGGGAATAAATGTGATGCTGAAAAGATTTTTGGTTAACACTGTAACAAACAACCACCCTGGCTGATCTCAAGGGTACAGCAATGAATACCATATCTGCTGAAGGATCTGTTATTTTTATGTGGATGGAAAAGTTTCATTAGATGAGTAGCTGTCACCATCATCTAAAAAGAGGTCCTGTTCATTGCACTAGTAGATATACCATAGGAATTCCAGAAGCCATTTGTCATGGTGTGATTATTGCAATCTGAAACTTAGCGGGCATAAAGGAAGTGTTTGTGGTAAGCTATAGCCACACTTAGTGGTAAATGGGTTTAAATTAACATCATTATCAAAAGGTCATCTGACACTCTTGCCTTCTGTTCGTCACATAATTATCAAATTTCTGCGTATAATACCTGTTACTGAAAAATCTGTTCTTCTGAAAGTCATTCTTGAAATATTACAGTGTTGAGATTCCTAGCCTTGAGAAACAACAACCAACTCTTGAATCGACAGTGAACATACTCACTCTACTTTCACTAAAATAAAAACTAGCAATGGCTAAGAATATATTTGGGGATTACTTTCTTTCATGAACCTGCTTTCTGGTTTGATTTGATTTCGTCATATTCTGTTCTAATTCTATTAAAAGAAAGAAGGAAAATTTGTTGTTTAGATTGTAAGAATAATTTTTGGTACGTAACAAAATCTGTAATACATTATATAGAATAATAAAAGTTTGTGTGGTTTGTTTATTTTTTTTTTTAACATCCTATAGCTACATTTATGCTGAAGTACTTGAGCAATGCAATTAAATTTTTTTTGTACATTTCCAGAGAAGTATTTCCCTTTATCAAAGAAAAATTTATTCAGAATGATTCTTAGTTAGTGCTTCCTTTTATACTATTTTCTTGGTATTGAGAAAAAGTTAGTTTTAGACTTCTCTTCTTCTTAAGTGTTTAGCATCATGGAAGTGGTAAAATGCTACAGACTAACAGACCACTCACTTTGACACCATAAGTTACGCCTTTATACGAGAATGCATAATGGTGGTTCTCTCACATCGATAAATTTGTGTACTTTTTTAACCACTGGAAATAATAGTCTTGTATTTTTGAAGAGATCCTGATCATGTTTTACAAGGGCTGATTTAACTCATTCAAATTTTGCATTAGGAAAAGTATGCAAGAGATTTTTTTTTTTGTTTTCATAGGATATTTGGATAAGATTGGGAATGGTGAAGCTTTCATAAATAACCTTAATCTAGTAAATCAATGTTTGCAAAGAAATCTGATTAAAAGAAAATTTAAGATGATTATAGATAAGATGGCTTTGTCCCAGTCCTTCATTATTCTCATTTTTAAAAATCTAATGGAGGTACACACAATTTCAAGCTGTGCAAGCACTGCTGCATGTTGGGTAATCTTCCCAAGTGGTAGAGTTAATGTATAGAATAATTTTCCTAATAGCATTCTGATTGTATTCACAGTAGATGAGCTCTAGAATGCTACATATAAAATTTAATACCACCAGTCAGGTGATGTCCTTTGTGTTGTTAACTATACCCTGTTTTTGTTTTTTTTCTCAGATTAATCATCACAAAGTATTTTGTCTCTTCATTTTATTCTCTGCATCATGATTCAATAAGGATTATGTGGTGCCTTTGACTTTGCAAACATTTTGCAAAGATGGAAGAAAACAAGTAAATATATGGTAACGCTTATCTTATTACCTTCAAGACAAGAAGGACAGACTGTTGTTAAGCAAAGGCACTCTATTTTCCTGCTTTCTACTTTCAACTGCTCCTGCTTACTAAGTAGCCGTGTAATTAAATGCTAAGTATCGGTGTGATATTTAAATTGTAATTATCGATATGAAAAACAATTCTACTGACAGGGATCAAAGCAAATTAAATGTAATCTAGAAAAGGGCTGGCTGCTGATGCGATAGAGCAGAAAGTTTGGTTCAGCATCTAAATTTGGCACCCAGCCTCTGAAACACCAGCCAGCTGCTGCTGTTTTCTTTTTCAAGATTTGTCAAGTGGTTAGAATGAAAGTAGTTGTGCACTATGAAGATGTTTACTTTACAAAATCCCAGTGAATTATCAATGGAACATTTTGCTGAGCTCCACTGAACCCCATCCTGGCTCCATAAAGTGTGTTGCTAAATAGTTTTTATCGATTTCTTTGTGCCAATGCAAAGCCATCAATGACTGGAAATAGCTGCTGAGATGGTCATCAAACTGAATTTTTGCCCAACTGTTTATCTTTTTTTTATGGAAGTCATTCTTTGCCATCTTTGTACAAAACACTACCCCTGTTGTGACATTTTTTAATGTACCTTTGTAGAATTTTTACATCCAACAATTTTTTTTAAATATATAATATAATTACTGAGGAAATAGTATAAATTTTTGGATTGTGTAATTTATGCACAGATTGTGATTTACTACTTAAATGTGTATCAAGCAACTACATTCTCCTGTTCTCGAAAGCTAATTGGAGTTATTTAACTTTGCCAGGAAAGCACTTGAA
The DNA here is from genome assembly GCA_018389105.1 of Nautilus pompilius. Taxonomy (NCBI): domain Eukaryota; kingdom Metazoa; phylum Mollusca; class Cephalopoda; order Nautilida; family Nautilidae; genus Nautilus; species Nautilus pompilius. Next base: position 1,735,272 of record JACATO010002134.1, read on the forward strand.
TATTTTTTCTGTACACAGCCTTTGTATCAGACCTGATTGTAACAAATCCTGTTTGATAGCTGGTATGGTAATCATGTTTAATCTCTATAAGATATGGAATTGAATTACAAATAAAACTTTCAATAATTCCTCTGTTTGTTTTTACACCTGATTGGTGATGTGAATTAAATCAAACATCTGAATTCCCAGTTTTGATTTTTAATATCTCTTTCCTAGGTTTAGATGCTTTGATTAAGTCAGAGGCCTTGTTTAGTTTTCATTTGTAACTTTTCATAGTACAGAACTCAGCTGCAGTTGGTAATCTTTTGTGTTTGTGGCAGTTTGTGATAAATTGGCAAAAAAAAAGAGGGAGAATACTTAGTTTTGGTGTTGATTTGCTTTTGCTGATTAACAGCAGTACATTGAAATCAATAAACCATTGATTGTATCAATTTCTTTCTGAGACAAAATACTACAAGGAGGGGACATGTCTGGCACTAAAAGTACATTTACATTGATAATAGTGGCATCACTATGTGGTGGGGGGGGATTGATTGTCCCTTCTCCTTGGATATTTGTAGTTAAAAAATTTTTTTAATTAGAAATAATTTACTTGCCTCTACTGTCATTTTTTTCCTATTCTATCAACTTGGTTTCATTGAGAAAGTAAAATATCCAATCAGTGCTATAGTTATAATTAGAAATTATTACCAGTGTATAATTTACTAATTTAAAGTGGAAATCTAGACTATAAAAGTTTCATCACAATGCTTGGACATATGCATATAGGTACCGTGACTGCTAAATAATGTACTGAGGACCATATTTGTTGCACTGAAAATTTGTTGTTTGAATAAAACAACTTTAAAAAGTTGTTTAAAGAAGTTTCATGACACATTTTATGTAACTAGTATTTGGAAAATTCCAAATGTTTTGTCACCGCCGCACCCTCCCTTGGAAAAATTTGTAGCTCTGCTACTGCCTGATAATTAGGTGCAAATTTTCAAGCTAAAACATTCTCATATATCAGAGGTTATTTTCATTTTAACAAAATATACTAATTTCTTGTTTAATTTTCGAGGACAGCAATAACCAGAAGCTGCATATTTGTATGTTTGTCGTGTAAAAGTTCTAAAAAAAAGTTAGACAGCTGATACACGAGAGCACAGCAGATTATTGCTTGACTACATTATTTCAAAAGATGGTACTTCAGTAAACTAACTTCTACACAGCCCATTCAATATAATATTTAAAAATCGGCTTTTATATTTTTCCCTTTAATGAAAATTTAAACTGGATAATTGGTTGCTGTTGTGTTTTTTTTCCCCAAACTTTTCCTGTTGTTATAATGGAAATGAATCTTGCCTCTATTCTGACAATTTCAAATTACCCCCAAATATCACATGGTATGTTAATATGTTTACCACTGGGATGTAGTTCCTAACCCACTACTTCCTGTTCTGGTCTGTGGAAACAAAAACTTTCATCTATTTGACTGAAATTTGGAGTTAAGTTAAAGTCATCAGTAAGGTCAGCTGGGTGCTAGAATTTGTTGTATGGTAGCATGGGATACAATTAGGGTCACTCATGAGGGAGCTAGGGGAGAAAGCAGGGTGGAAAGAGTTTCGACAAACTTTATTTTACAGTCTTTCAACAAAACAGAAACTTCAAAATCTGCATGGACATCAGCTATACCAGCAAAATTGTAGACTCTCCAATGAAGCATCCCACATTTTATGTATAAACTGATCTGTCATTGAATATACTAGGAAATGGGATCTAGCTGAAATAGCATGTATACAAGCATTTGGCTATTAGAAAATATATACATGTAAAAAAGGGGGTTATTTTCAAATGTTCTGTCTCTGAAGACTTAATATTGAAATATCCTCATTTATGTTTGATGAATTATTTTAATTAGTGAACTCATTGTGGAATTCGGTGAATATGAAAGTTGTTATCTGGTGTATAGTACATTACAAGGATGTGAGAGGGTCCAGAAAGATTAGTGTTGACTAAGTTAACTTTTATTACTGTTCTTGTTGCATTATTTGCCTGATGGGTTGCTATTATCTATAGATTTTACAGAAAAGCATCCCTTATTAGTGCAGCATCTGAAAAGAACAGAACGATTATACATGAGTTCATAATTTTAATGTGTAGCATTCGTTTGTCATCCATTACCTTTAGAATTCATTGCAGGGAGGGCACAAATGGCTATCGATTGTCTTGTCTGATGGACATCAGCTGTTAAATTGCTTAGCTCAGACATTCTAGGCCTTATCTGAATTGTTCCATTTAGACATCAAAGTGTTTCAGGTGGAATTACAAGGCAGGTGTGCTTTAATTAATTGTGTAAGTTGGAGGCCTAACATGCAGACTGTAAGCACTGTTCTTGATCTCTTAAGTGAATCTCCAAAGTTGCTTACTTCAAAGGGATCTAGGACGTGTATGTCCACATACAGACTTAACAGCCTCTAATTGGAACATCCAAGAACAGAGGGATGGATCATCTACTTACTAGAATGAAAATCAAGGTTATTTTACGTTTTATTTTGTGAATTTTAGTTCTGTCATTATTTTAAGGGATTGTATCAGTAACATTTTCCTTCAACGGATTACTTCAGTCTTCATCCTGTTAGGATTTATACTGCAAAAAAAAAAAAAAGATGTCTGAACTCATCAAGATGGTGTAATAAAAGAGAGCTTGTTGATTGATGTAAGAAAAAGAATAAAGTTGTTTATTTGTTTTAATTTTGCATCCACTGATTGTAAATAAAAAGTATACTATAATTGTTTAATTATAGATTAGAAATAAAATCAAGTATGAACAAATGTGTGTTTTCAGTATCTCAAGGTAGTGTAGACAGCTAACCAGCATCAGTGTTAGCTATCTACAGTAATTTGAGATACTGAAAACACACATATACAACACATGATTATAGTTGTGACAAAAAAGTAACAACTTGGTTAAAGATATTACAATTAGTTCTGTAGGAAAACACCAAGCAATTACTAATTCTTAAAATTGACTCTCTTTTTTTCTTTTTCCTCGAGAGATATAAGTATGTTGCCATTTACCTCTTGAGGATTTCATTATCTACATAAACAGCTAACATTGCAAACAATTCATTGTATTGTACCCACTTTTTTAGCACCAAAAGCAGAAAAATATTTATTTATAGGTAAATTCCAGGGTATTTTATAATATTTATTATCACTAATTAGTCTACTGTTCACAGAATATCACAGCAGCAGTATTTTAAAGCAGAATGTTGTGGTCACTTTCAGCTGCATATGTTCAACAAAAAAAAAGAATAAATTTCAGTTCTAAAGTAAAATAATTATAATATATTAGGTAAATGCTTGGGATATACTTCCTTTTCTTTCATCATGTTTGTTTCCTTGAAAATTTGCATAGTTTATTGTTAAAAAGGACTTTCTTTTGTAACACACCTGTATTCTTTTCCTTTCTCTGAAGCTAAAATATTTTCCACCTCATTTTAATACAGTATCACTTTTGTACAAGTATCTTATTTGTATTTTACAAGGGTGAACATTTTTATTTAGATTATATTATTCTCTAAGTATTGTTTAACTTTACCTTCATGTTTATGCATGGTATTTTTTTTTCTCTAATTATTTTGTTTTCTATATTCTTTCTGAGTGTCTTGGAATACATTTATTCCACTACACAGCTTTATTTCAAATTTTCAGGTGAAATCCATGGTACCTTTCTCTACTATTTTTCTAACATTATTCCAACATCATGCTGCACTGAATCTGGTTTTCTTCTGCAGTGTTCGCAATATCACAATCGGTAGCTTAGATATTTATTCTTTCCTTTATTTTTATACTTCCTTAAATTTAAAGAATTGCATTTTATATTTTAGTCAGAATCTAGACTTAAGTGGATCATTCTTGGTTTCTATTAATTTGATAACTTTTTTCCCTGAAGTCTCTAATTTCGCTCTAAGCTCTGGCTGCTACGGATAAGACTGCTGGATTAAAAAAGTTTTTTTTCCGAAATCTTGTATCCAAGGCTGGAGATGCTGAGTGGTTGGATATAGAGTTAACAGTGTTCACTAATGGTTGTTGGTCAGTATAATTCAGTCAGTTGTCTGGAGTTTGTTCATTTTAACTTTCCAGAGTATAATTTACATTTAAATGCTGTATTTCTGCCATTTTTTCCAGAGATGATATTTGGACAACTGATTACTTCACAGCTTAACAGAGATGAATAGCGGACCTGTGGAACTAAAGAAACTATTGCGGTTTATAGCTAAACCTCTCAATTCTCATCAGAATTATTCTGACACAACCTGAGGAATTTTTCTTAATTTTTTTTATTATTATTATTTTTTAACTACTCAACCTACATCTTGTTTTTCCTGTTGTTTAGTTTCAATTTTAACTATCCTCACAATTTAGTTCAAATTTTCTATCTATGCTTGATTAAGCAACAGATTTAGTGACACAATATCTGGCTTTCAGAAATGTGTCACTTGTTTCAGCAGCTTTACTATGTGAAGACTTACTTTTTTCCATTATTCCCGCATCATTCGTGCATGTTCCTTTGACATATTACGGGAGTAACACCTTGCATTGACACTTAATTGGTATACTCACCATCAGCACCAGACAGACTTGAAGCATTAATTTTACCTTGGCCTCCACTTTTCTTTGTTACGTTCATTTTGCGCTTTTTATTTTCATTTAAATGCTATGTAGTGCAGTGAGGCAGGCAGCAAGAGGACAGGAAATCATAATGGCTCACTGATTTGAAATTACTGTTTATTTTAAAGGCTTATTGGAGAACGTTATCAATTTCCTAGGTGATAAGTTTTTGTCAACATGTTTTTCTAAATAATAGACATATTCCAAGTGAAAAGAATCCTGCATCTTTTCTATAGGTTTGTATTTTAATAACAATCAGTTATCATTGTGCACCTGTAATGGCCTTACCATCAGAAACTGGTCCACCATGTATATGTTGAATATTTGGAATAGGTAGCAGATTTAAGTGGAAACAAAAAATGTTAGAGTCCACATTACATTTTAAAATTAGTTTTTAATGGACTGAGTGTTAGCAAGGTTAAAAGTTACAGTTTGCTGTACTCTTGGTTAATAAGTCTTGTATAAGAAGCGAGTAAAAAATATAAAGGATTTTCAACTTTTACTAGAGTATGGCTCCACAGATGCTCTGTCCCTCCCTCTCTCCTAGCTAATGTTGCTTGAGGTCATGTTGATCACTTTCCAGAAGCTTGCATCTGTTACCATCCCTATGTTTGCATTTCTTGTCTTGCATCCTTATGGTTGACCACATGATTGCTTGCTTCTCCTGTTTTCTTCTTTGTGCTTCTGCCCCCAGATGGATAAACGTGACTGATTGGTCTTACTATAGCTCTCCAAGTTTGTGTGCCTTTCCACTGTGTCCAGGAATGTGTACAACCTCAGTCACCACCTCCAGTTTCTTCAAAGCTGTGATCCATTCCTGTTTTAAATTCCACTGAGTGAGTTTGTTGATGCCACAACAGTCCTTAACCAGTCTTACTAACTGTCCATCTCTAAATGGACATGATCAGCTCGATTCTGCAATAGACCATTCATACATACACACAGCACATCCTGCTACCTCACCAAACTTGATTATGTTTTACAATATTTTGTTCAGATCAGCAGTCCTACCTTTTGTTTTAAATGTCAAAACAGTTTTCTTTTGTTTGTTTTTTTTTTAATTTTGTAGGATGCAATGTTGATTTATGCAGTATCTTTTTAACGAGTTTTGATCTGGTATAATTTTAATATCTGCTTTATTTCAACCCATTTTAAGGTTGACTCTTTTTGGCTACCAGAAGTGTCACATGTTACGGTTGGTGCCATCTAAGAATATTATGCAACATAATTCTACTCTTAAAGAAATGATGTAGAAAATTTTCAGATTTTTAATACTTAAATCTGATGACAAACTTCATGTTGTTTTATTGTTTAAAGCAATTCTTCAGTGCCGAATTACTTACAGTATATGCACTTTTGTTTTCTTTGAGGGATTATTTATAGTTATAAGTAAAAATATTGATAAACATTTCATGTGTAAACAGTAAGCATCTACAGAACACTGCGTATGCTCAGGTATTACATATTTCTCAAATATCTACCGATGCTTCTGGCTATGTATGCTTTCAACAGAATATTTATCTTCATGCGAGCATCCTTGCAGCTATGACAATAATTATGAGCTGGGGATGTTATTAAAATCATTCAAAGAACATTTCTCCACAATGTAATAAAGGATTAACTTGTTGTTTTTTTTGTTTTGGTTTAAGATAAATACTGATTTGTTTCCAGAAAGTGGTATTTCTCATTACACACACAAAAAAAAAAGAGGATAGACATGTTTTTTTTTTTCTTTTTTCTATTACTTAATAAGATATTACTCATTTTGAATATGCCAGTAGATTTGGAATTCTGGGATTAATTTACATATTTCCTAAAGGATCTTTTCCATCAGACATTGCCTTGATATCTGTCTGCAGTCACCAAATTACTTTTGACACTTCCATCAATGTTAAACACAGCTGAAACCCTCTTATATAATTTGAGTCTTTGTTTGTAGCAGCATTTTATTGAGATGAATATACAATATAAACTTCATCTTATCTTGTCGTTCAAACCAAAGCATTTTATGGCTAAATTATAATTCACAGAACTGTCCAGCTTTGCTTTTTTTTTATGCATTAGAAATGTTGAGGATACAAAAACAAAAAAAAAAAAAAAGAGCTGCCCCTGTCATGGAAGTTGCTCAGTAATGAGGTGTGACATCAGTTCATTCAGCTCCAGCAGGCTGCAGTGTCTCAGTGGATTCTAGGTTGTTATTAAAACACCAAGCTAAGAGTACAGAAAATAAAAACGGAACCCCAGAAAATTCTTTTTTGCAAAGTATGGTGCGTTGGTTATCATTTTGCTGACATACAGTATCAGCGGATACAGTGTTGATGCGCACATTCAAATTATCCATTAAAAGGTAATTTCTGCCGTGGTGGTTTTTTTTCATAAGTAATTACTTTAGTTTACTCTAAGTGAGAGCCAGACATTCATACTTAATGATAGTCTGGCACCAGAACCTTTATACTTTTTGACATTCTGTGACTTGGCTAAACTCGCTCACAAAACAAGAGCTCCTTTTATTGGAAAACTAAGAACGTTTTAAAGTTATACAGTAAGAGAATAAATGACATTCTATTCAGATGTGAAACTATCCCAAAATTAGATGCTTTCATATTTATTTTTTCATAAGTGGCAGGAGATGTAATATTGCTTCTTAATAATATAGTTCAGCTGTGTATAAAAAAGGGTAGTAAAATGAACCTCTGATGATAATTTAGTTTGTCTACAGCACACATGCAGCAGTTCCAAATTCTTTAAAAACAATAAAACCTTTCTTTATTTTAATTTTTTTTAAAAAAAATTGTAATAATACATTTGATGGTAAAATAAACACCTTCTTGTTTCTATTATTATTTATTTTTTTTTTTGTACCCAGGCTTTTCCCTTTAAGGGATTATATATACCAAAATTGTGAGTTGATAAGGGTATGTCTGTGTTTTAGGCAAAGCTGTTTAACTGTACAGTACCGTGCAAAATATTTCATCGCTCAGTAGCATCCCTTAACATCATTACTCGACAATAACATTGCTGATCGTGGCAAAGTTTTACTATTATTGTCATGTGCCCTCCCAAATTTAAAGGCCAACAGTTCGTGGGTGCCCATAATCTTTTCACGCTGTTTGTGCAAATAAAACTCCTGAAAATCTCTACTAGGAATTTTTTATCTTTAGATGTGGGAGAAAACCGGAGTGCCTGGGTAGGAAAGCCACATGATTGGCTGGATTATTTACCATACTACACAGTGTAATTACCTTTCACACACACACACACTCAAGAATAATCTGATGTGGTAAAAGAAATTTGAGTGAAATTTTTAATATTACTTACTGAATTTCCAGGCCAGTTGGTTGTTTCATTATGGAAATAATATCTGATAAACAAATAAATACATTTTTTTAAAGTATGTATAGACATCGAAAACTGAATCAAATCAATCAGACAAAGGGTAGGAGGAAGAAGATTAAAAAAAAAATAGAAGTAATAAATGCACAAATTTCAATATGGCTATGTGTTTAACAATATTTTTTTTTAAAACATGCAATGGGACGAACAACCTTGAAGGTTACTTCATGAATGAAAATAGCAAGCTACCAAATTATGAAAGCTGTTCGTTGGAGATTGTGCAGACATAACAATAAGTGGTGGGGCTGGTAGCCTGGAGCAAGAACATAGCAATTCTTTACATTTCAATGAGGTTCGTAATGAGATCACGTATTTGCCATGTTTTAAACAAGAATTCCCATAAGAATGTGCTGACCTCAATTTTTAGCTACAAGAGTTAGAACCTGTCATCTGTTTCTTCATCACATCCTTCATCTATTTGCTTGTTAAGCTCACCACCTGGTAAAGTGCGTCATCTAAAGTATGCAATAATGTTACATCACCTCATTCTCATCATACAATTTTCTTTTCTCATTTATTACCACCTTAATTTTTTTGTGCTTTTCCACATTTAATATAAAATAACCAAAAGCGCACATTTTATATTTTCTGCCCCCAAAAGAATTCATGTTTTAAATTGTGATATTTAAAATAGGGATATCACTGAAAATACATTTAAATATTTGATTATTTTTTTTTTAGTATAATATAATGCATTTTAAAAATCAAATATATACACACACAATGAACCCTCTCTTAACTGAAATAATTGGTGTGCACCCTTTTTGGTTAATGGATATTTTCAGTTAATAGAAACTAAAATTTTATTACCTAAGGTACATTTCCTTAAACTTTTCTTTGTATTTTAAGGAAAGGGTTCACTGCATGGATAAATAATAAATAAATCAGATAAATACAGTAAAATGTTGATTTAACGGATCCCCATTCAACAGACTTTGGAAGCAACGGATGTTGTCTAGTTTCCTGACAAAAGTCCGCGTTGAACTGTGCAAAAATGTTTTTTTGCTTGGGCGCCTTTTGCGAATGTGTACGTAAACAAACAGCCTATGTAACCATCCAGATTTAACAGACTCCCAGCATTAGCAGACACCCCTTCCTCCCTATTCGTCCATTAAATCGAGGTTTTACTGTAATTTCAAATTTGTGACTATCAAAAGCAAAACACTAGAAATATTAAAACGTAATATAATGCCTTAATAAATTCAAAAATATATACATTCATCCCACTACTACATGAAATCTCAACAGTACTATGTTTATGTTCAGAATAAAGTATCTGAATTTCCTACATTATTTTTAATACAAATTATTAAATTATGGTATTATCTGCTCTTGGTGGTCACATGACATACATCAGCCAGTGGGATTATGGCATCTCTTCACTCACTGTTGCATCTACATCACCTGAGACAGGTAAACACATCGCAAATTTCAAAATAACGGTTTTATTAGGTGAAGATTTTTTTGAGGATCAGATCAGGCAACGGTAAACTAGAGGGTGTTTTTTCCAGATTTCTGATCTGTCGGGCAAAATTCGATTTTTTAATTTTGGTCTTGGATAATTTAAGTTGCTAGAATTTTGGTAAATAGAGGGTCATTAAAAAAAAATTGTGCAGAAGAGTAAAAGAACCGGGTTTTATTATTTTGGGAGGATTTCTAAAGCATGAAGAAGGAATTTAATAAATTTCTGTTATGTTGCATTAAGATTTTTGTCACATATGTTAGCAATCTCCACGACTGACGTGATTTCATAAATGAAACAGTCATTTGAAACTCTAAGGTGTTTTATTAGTTTTCTACTTTTAAAAAAAGGTGGGGTTAGGGAGTCAGTCAGTCAAAGTCAGAAAGTGAGAATTAAAAAAAAATTATTTGAAACAAAACAAAACAAAATTCTTATAACTGCAGTTAACTCGACTTTCTAATTCTGGCAGCTGTTTAAAATCTGGAAGTTAATTTGTGGTCAAAAATACAAAATACGCGTACAGGTTGTAGTTTTTGATTAGGAAAATTAATAATGCGACTAAGTGGAGCTACTTATGTGACTATTTATCTCGTTATTTCCTGATGTTGCTTTGTTTTAAATTCATAGAAGAATTGTTCTGCCTTATTTCATCAGTCTGCGTTAGATTTATCAATTGTTTACAAGGACACCCAACCACACACAGATTAGGTGATTTGTTCACAAGACGTTTTCCATCCTGATGATATAATAGCAATTGCATATGACAACCACTTTGAGTTTCTGGTGCTCAGATTAATTTGCACTATAATCCATTTATTTTGTAGAAAAAAATTTTTCAATTCAATTCAAGTTGCATACTTTTTGTGTGCAAACTTAAATTAACACCTCACTTTTTTTTATGTTTTAAACCTGTTTTATTAATTAAACTTTGCTTCCATCTGTTTCCCTCAATGTCTTAAAAGCCTCACTCATCAGTGGCATGCATTCCTACGTGACCAGATTTCTACTGAAGTAACAGAATGTCAAACGTTTGTGCAGATTTATGGAGTGTGTGTAACTCAAATGCATTTCAGTAAAGCCATTGAAAGTCATAACAGTACATTTGTTAATAAAACCTACATTTTGAAAATCTGCCACCTGAGAATTATTCTGCAAATGCTACCACTGAACCACTGATGTTTTTATCGTTCCACAGAGATTAGTGGAGGAGGTTGAATCAGAGTTAAGCTGTCTAGACCCAAAGGTCATAAGCAAGCTGAATGCCACGTTTCCATTTGGGTTTGTAAGGTTTCAAGGATATTACACGAAAATGAATATGGTTTCTGCTAAGTATATTTTTGTTCCAGGATATTGCTACAAACCAAGTTGTTACTCATTAGAAAGGTTTTCCTTTTGACAGAAAAAGTCTTTGTTGAATCTATCTACAGATTGTTTACTTTTTGATCCATTTTTACTGCCTGTTTTGTTTTAGTGAAATTTATTGTCATCTTTATCTAAGCTACAAATGCCTGCTATTTTAAAAATTAACAGAAGAAAATAAATTGGTAGTAACTACCCATTGGGGGAGCTGGAGAGTTACAAAGATAAAAGATTCATAAACAGATGACCAAGCGAACATACAGTAACACTAAAGATCTTTTCAAATATTTTTTTTAAAAAATATAAACACAGGCAATCATATTGGAAGATTTATGCTTGAAAAGTTTTTTTTTCAGAAATTCTGTTTCGATGGTTAAAAAATATTCTTTAAAAATTATTTACTTACTTACTTTTTGGTTTTATTATTATTTAGGGGGGTGGTTGTACTAGATCCATAATGGTAAACAGATTAAAATATTAAAATTTTTAAATTTCAAATCTAAGTATGGTTTCTTCTCACTCTTCACCAGCCAGCCATCCATCTGGGTCTCCTCTGAGTTATCCAGCTTCCTACCAAATCTGAAAAATAATGACTTTTAGTAGATATTTTCCAAGTTCATTTTCCTCTTCACTGTCCACTGCTCAAGAGACCCCCAACTGAACAGAGGTAACAATTTGTTTGTTCTCCAAGACAGATAAGCTTCTTCTTCTAGCTCCAACCTTGAAGAAAAAGCAAGGAAATAAAAACTCAGAATTTATTTGATTATAGCTTGGCTGTTTATGGGAAATTCTACAAGGTTTTGTACTGATTGGAAATCTGTTCAGACTAGAGAAGTTGTTCAAGCATTCTGACATTTGTTGTACTTTTAAGTGAATTGTTTTTCTGCTTCAGTGATGTTTAGTTAACTTAAGAGTTGTTAGACATTTTTCCCTTCTTTACTTGTTGTGGACAGGCCCTTCTATGTGCATGTGGGCTGTACCATTACACTGCTTGTTGGAACTATATCCTCCAGGAAAAATAACATAATCTAGTACTAATTAGTGACATAATATTTTGTGTTATGTTATCATCAGACTTTCTGGTATCACCAAAAAAGCTACACAATTTGCAAGTATACTTAATGAAAATTTTTAATTCATATATTATCACTTAAACTACATCAGATGATAACTACTTATGTGTTGTTCTCATTTTTGTCATACAATCTCTACAAATAATGAAACCAACTGGCAGCATATTTAGAAGCTTGGCATGGATTGCTTTTAAAATACCAGTTCTTTGTTTCATTTTTGAAGCTCTACAAGAAATATTAAACAAATTAAATTTCAAAGACCAGCATCTTTTAAATAGTCAATTTTAGAAATTTAAGGTTTATTCTATCAGCCAGTCTGACTCTTTATTGAAATATGAGTGAGCCTTTGATCACTGGAGCAAAACTAGTTCCAAGCCAAAGCTCAAGAGGTCTTGAATAACCAAGCTTTTGTTATTGAGGTGACCAGGAAGTTAAACCATTTTTTTTTTTTTTTCCACAAAGGTAGAACTAGTTTTCTTCCATGTTCACTTATCAAACCTGATGTTATGCTACTACACAATTTTGGTAACTAATATCCTCGGCCTTATGACACAATATGTTATTGTCCATGGTCAATTGCCTATTTGTTGTGACAGTTATTAATTCTCTTGTGCATGTGGTACCAGAATCGATAAATATCTTAAGCATTCCTCTTTCAGTAGCTATTTATGTTGTAGTATTGATAAATCGAATATATACTTCCATTATGTTGTTATTTAATGTGTCTTCTGCAAATAGATTCTACAACAGAATTATGACACTTGATAAGAAACTTATATATGGCCAACAAAATTTTATAAACAGATTATGGTTGGGGTGTATATCAATTATTAGTAGTACCAGGCAAGCAGATGAGTCTTTAGATTAACCATTTATATGCCAGAGTTGTCAATGAGTGGTAATACTGCTAACTGATTAAGGGTTAAACGAAACTATTTTATAAAGTAGATCTCAGTTTACTATTAAATGTAAGATATATTACATATAGTCTGACCAATCTAGTCTATATACATCCAGGTTACAAAACTCTGTAAGTAAGCCCTGATTTAAGAAACAAAATGAAAAGTCAATTTGTGATCAAAACCCCTAATCAGATATTTTTCAGTATTGTTAAGATTACTGCTGCTTGCAACATGTGCATTCAAAATACCTATAACACAAGATAATACAGATATTTGTTCCTCCATTGAGATGGATGGTCCCTAAAAAGAAGTCATTGGCAATTAGATGTTTTATATTAAATTAATTTTGTTCAGAAATTGCCTTTGCCCAATATCAACACTTCCTTGAACAGTGCATGTGCTATATATATATGAGGTCTGTCGAAAAAGCATCGTATCCGACCTTAGGCTAGGAAAAAAAAATTACATACTTGGTGGGGTTCAATTGCTAATCCCCTTCAAAGTAAGCCCCTTGTGCCTCCACACACTTAGCCCAATGATCTTTCCACTGTTCAAAGCACGTCTGGAATGCTTCCAGAATGGCTCTCAACTCCGCTGTCGCATTCCGCATGATGTCCTCTCGGCTCTCAAAGCGGGGGCCTTTCAGTGTCATCTTCATTTTTGGGAACAAGTCAGAAGGAGCCGTGTCTGGAGAGTAGGGAGCCTGGCGAATGAGCAAAATGTTTTTTTTTTTGCCAAGAAACCTTGGATCAGCTGCGACAATGAGCCGGGGTGTTGTCATGATGCAGCTGCCAGTTTTGCGAGGCCCACAGATCCGGTCTCTTGCACCGAACTGTATCACGAAGACATCAAAGGACTTCCTGATAGTTCTCCTTTGTAACTTTTTGTCCTGATGCGTATTCGTGATGCACAACGCCTCGGTAGTTGAAAAAAAACAGTCAGCATCACCTTCATTTTGCTCTGGACATGACTTCCTTTTTTGGGCCTTGGAAACGTTGGGTGCTTCCACTGTGATGACTGAGCTTTGGTTTCCAGCTCATACCCATACACCCATGTCTCATCTCTAGATATCACCATATTTTTGAACTCAGGATCCCTGTTAGCAGCATCCAGCAGGTCCTGTGCAACCTCAAGATGAAGTTGTTGTTGTTCCTGAGAAAGTAGCTTGGGCACAAATTTCACTGCCACTCTGCGCAAGCCTAAATCCTCCTTTAAAATTGCATGTGCAGAATCGTTACTGATCCAAACCTCATCATCAATTTTCTGCACCTTCAAACAACGATCCTCCATTATCAAGGTCTGCACTTTCTCGATAACAACTGCATTGTGGCTTGTTGACAGCCTCCCGGAACACTGGTCACTCTCCACAGATGTACAGCCATCTTTGAACCTGTTGTACCATTTTATTTGGGTAACACCCATGGCATTGCACCAAAAGCCTGTTGAATTTTGTGTATTTTTTCCACTTGGGTATCTCCAAGCTTTTGGCAAAACTTGATGCAAGATCGTTGCTCCACACGTTCCGTCATCACGGGCGAAATGAAAATGCGACAAGTAAGTAGTACAGCACCTCACACGCTGGCTGCCTGACAGCGACTGACGCATCCAGCAAGCCCACCAAACACCACACATGCGCATGAAGGCATGCGGCTCCACTAGCACACTTTTGCCTCCCGAACGTCATCACTTCCCACAGGAAAAAAATAAAGTCGGATACTTTTTTTGACAGACCTCGTATATTCGAAGGATGCGTAAATAATTACTTAAAAAAAACAAAAATGAACAAATATGTAAACGGTGAACTTGTTGTGCTAACCTGCCTAGTAACAAAAACAAGAGACTGATAGATTCTAACAGAGGTGTGAAAATACAACTACAGTAATGCCCCATTTTAGTGCTGATTAGCTAAAGCGCTCTTTTACTTGTAGTCCTTACTAACCACCATCTCAATCCTCAACCTTAGCTTCGTAAGCGACATATGTGTACCCCGCAGAATCATAATTCATTCGTCAAAATTGAAACATGACTCCCTCAAGTAGACCGATGTTGTGCGTGCGTAGACAACTTGCTATATGTGTAAAATCAAAGGGTCGTGACTATTCACTGAGACAGCACAGGTTGACAATGCAGTGTGTGCACGTACGCACTGTCACACATCATACTGTTGAGGAAAGTCAGCAATGAAAAGAGGTGTGGTAGTCAAAATTAGAAATTTTGAACAACCCCCCCGAAAGGGGTCATCTTTGTTTACATAAAATCGTGCGACAGTCGAAGTGCTGTCTCCACCTCATTTCCACTGGCTTCCCTGGATTAACATCGCATTCGCTCATCATCTGAAGTCTGCACGTTCCAGGCATCCAGTCGACAAGCTCTTGGCTTTTTTCGGTCAAAACAACGATGATTGGCACCAGTTACTTGTACGAGACGAGTAGTGTTTTCTGTTACTGTCAACTTTGTATGCACGAAACAGCCGACTACACCTTAGTGGTAACCTTGATCGTCAATGACACAACAGCCGATGCTTCTGCAGCACACTGCTGTCTCCCACCATCTACGCGCACGCATCCTCAACCAGACTTCACCAAATGGAAATTCACAAAATTTTTCTTACATATTTGTATGTGTCTCAGGTTAAAAAAAATAACCTATCAAGCTCGCATCTCTATTTATGCTGCATTATAATGACCCCGTGTAGCGCCACAGTTTTTTAGGAATGTATCTAGAGCGCTAACCGGAGTATTACTGTACATCAAATGATATATTATTTGGACAGAGGAGAACAAATCCAGCCACAATTATGGTTATGAACAATAATTTCTTTTTGCTATGCTTGAGATTATAATTTTTAAACAAATTATGCAAGGATTTAGCATGTGATAAGTAAAATACAACATCCATAATACACAAGTACTTCAGGAAATTTTTCTCAAATTTCACATTGCCAAAAGCACACCATAGCTGTTCTGTTCACTTATTGATTTTGTTGAATATTTATTTCAATAGTTCTATTTTTTTGTACAGAATCACAGTATAAATTTGTGCTAATAACATCCTGTAAAATTTTCTCGTTAAATAAGTATTCAAGTGAAAGCTACTTGAAAATATTTTTTTTTTTTTACCTCTTGTTGCATCATATACTAACCTCAACAATGGAGACAACCACTTTACAGTGGTGACAACCATAGTGAAGGAGCACAGCGCTACATTATTCACTAGAGCGCATTTACCTATCTTACGTCACAAGGCAACAAGTAAGAACTCTTGTAGAATTCTCCTTGATCAAGTAGATTTGAGATTTTGCTTGCTGCCTTTGCTCACCCCTGTCCTGATTTCAAGGTCGAGGAATATCTCGCAGCAATAAGCTTGAAGGGGAAGGTGCATGGAGAAGGCATCTGCCTTAGTGACGAAGCAAGTAGCTACCTGGGTATGTTGTGGGGGGCTCCTGAGCCGTGGTCAAATGTGAGATAGCGAATTGTTGCCTACAGAAGTTCTACCACAAGTACTTAGAAGATCCCTACTAAAACTTAGTTGGTGAAGAAGAGTAAGAAGAAACCATTATCAGGAAGGTACGCCAAACTGAGCTGACCCCAACCAGGATTGAACTTTTGCCTTCAGCCTTGGCAGTCCAGTAGTCTGATCACCAAGCCACTGGCTGCTTACAGATTTACAAATGGCACAAAAATTTTATTTCCTGATTTTTTTATTTATACAAATCTTCAGTAGATGTCTGTTGTGTGAATTCCATTACAGTTATTTGCCATCTCTTTAACTGTAAGTATAATTACAGTTTTCTGTATTTTTTTCTTTTACCTTTTTGTTCTGAAATGAACTCCAATCTATAACTGGAACTAACCATCAAATGTTAATATAGATTTGTAATTAAAAATCAAAATGTAAACCCTTTCTTTACAATAACAGATTGTTTAAGATTTTTCTGATTTCTCTCATCTGAATTTTGAAAGTCCCTTATAACAATATGCATTTTATTTATATATTTTTATTTTTAAATCTTCCATACACTGATTTGTTAATCGATCATTTTGTTTGTTTAATTTCATCTTTTTTTCCCTTCCTTTTTTGCTCTGTAAAAGGCTAGATAAATTTATGTAATTTGTCTGCACACACAAGGTATTAATTACTCTGAATTTATTTAAGTAAAAATTGCAGGCTTGATGTCTTTAAATTAGCAACAAAAAACAACTGTAGGCTAAATAACAGCTAATGCAGATAATTATTTAGTTAGATTTCTGTAATATAGAAAAAATTACACACTGTAGCCACATTATTATAGCTTATTTTTCTCATTTACTTTTTCATCTTGCGTGTGATCAAATCACTTGTAATCAGGGATTTCTGAGCTGTACAAACAATTGGAAATCAAATTGATCTTTTTCTGAACCAAAGACAGCATTGGTGCCATGTGACAGGAAAAAAGCTAACTCTTGATAACCTAGGAAGTTTCACTTGAATTGTGAACCAGTATATTTTGTTAGCATCTAGAAGCAATTATAGTAAAGATGAATATTGTTATTTTTTTTAAAAAATGTATTAGTATTTGAATCCAGAAAGGTGTCTCTTAATTTAACAATTATTACAAAATAAAACTGGTTGTGTGTGTGTGTGTGAGAGAGAGAGAGAGATGGAGAGAGAGAGAGAGAGAACTGGACTGGAACTTTTATCAAAACAGTTCCCTGCAAATTCATAGCATATTCCAATTTGTGTCTGTCTTATCATTACAAGTTGTTCTCATGTGGCCATTCCTTACAAAAGCTACAAACTTGTAAATGATTTTCTATTACCTTGAAACTTTAATTTATTCTTATACTTTTCCTTCATGACTGTAAAAGATGCTGCTGACAATGCTCCCATTGATGGCAAAACTTACAAGGATTGTTCAAAGTCGTGATGTTGATTCTTACACTTACCTTTCAGCTGAAGTGGTCTTACTGCATGAAACCACCATTCTGTAATTAAAATGGCTATTTTCCTCATTTATTTTTTTCTGCTGCACATAATACATCTTACCACCATCAGATCTGCTGTAATAGTTATGTGTCTTTTTTATTCTGTGCTCTCTCTGTTCCTCTTATCTAACATTATAATCTTCTCAAGGGAGTTTGTAGCAAGGATTATGAACATTTAAGTAATAGAATCCAGTTTGATAGTGGACCTTGAACGCCTTATTTCATCATCAGTATTTTTGTTACCAGACTTGAATGACAGGCACAATATGGCTTCCATTTACCATTTGATACCAGAAGCTGACAGAAAAAATAGCCTTGGAATTGGAGATGCTTATTGGGGTTCAAAATTTTGAGTTTACATGCAAGAAATCTTTTTATTAAAGACTTCTTGTACAATTACTTTTTCCTTTCTTTCTTTCTTCTTTCACCAGGGGGTTTAAATGCATTTATAAAGTATAATTTTGATTACTTTTATTATTTTTTTTTCGGTGTTCAGGCAGAAGATATTTTTACTTGCTATCTGTTAATTTAAAAAAAAAAATAGAAACTTTGTGGTTTTGTTTATAAAAATATTTGTTGGAGAGAGGGGGGGGGTTAAATCAAACAGAAGGGAGTAGCAGCATGACAGCAAGAATTAATTAAAAGGGGAAGCAACTCTTTTGACTTGTACAAAGCTCTTTTCTTTTCTTTCCTTGTTTAAATATTTTTTTACCAACCATTTAACTGGCATGTTTTAAACTGCTTTATCATGCAAGGAAATCTACATCTTTTCCACACTAATTATTTCTGCGTGTTAATTTTTCTAAATTGCTGTAAGACCATTCATGGACATACAGCGTGATTATGTAAGATCATTACAATCCGTCTGCTCTGTCTAAAGATATGCTTAATCTCCTCCTGTTGTGGGATTTCATGTCTTCGCTTTCCTCTAGCAAATTTCAGTGTCGTGAAGCAGGATGGTATCTTTTGTTGAATTAATCACATGATTAGATTACTGCTTCAGTCCATTTAAGACATCCTGCGGAATTATGAAGCTAGTGCAGAAAAGTTGGGGTTCTTTTTCTGTTTTCTTTTACAAGAATGCATGAGAGCACTACTACAACTAATGCAGTTGCACCTGGATAATGAAGCATCTTCCGACATGACAACTCTCTCTCTCTCTCTCTCTCTCTTTTTTTTTTTCTTTTAGAATGCAGATAAATAAACAATTTAACTATAACATCCGTGAAAGAAAACAACTCGCACGTTCTTCTCGAATGTGGCTTAACATTTTTCTACATCAGTCTCTCTCAGAAATTTTAATTCTTTTGCACTTTTCTCTTTGCCTTTTGCGATGCATTTGCTAAGGTTTTGCACCGTACTCGATAACATCGACAATTATTTATTGTAGTTTATTTGTACTTAATGCATTTTTTATGTACTCATTGCAAACAAAAAAATATGAGATATAAAATCTATGTTGAATCACTGGTGTCCCCCATTTTTAACTCTTTACTGCCCGCTTCTTGATCATCTATCAGACTGTTTCCGCGCACTTGCCTAATTCATTTGAAAATGATGGTATGCTTTAAGTCTCTCAGCTACCTGTAGAGAATGTTTTTGTTCCACCATCAGCAGAAGTACCAGTGGTGACTGATGTCATGCAGTGTCAGGGTGAGTGCCGTTCTCCTTTCATAAGGGTCTGCCCACTGCAGATCTAAAAGAGCCGAGGTCAGATTAGAGGAAATTTGTCTTTCATACATTGGCAAAACTTGAAGATTGCTTCTTTCAATTCTCCAGTTGTGTCCATACTTGTCCCATACTATCTACTTATAGTTTTAAATTCTTATTGGAATGAAATAATATCAATCTGTTTTAAGGTTAAACCTTAAAACAAATATATTATTCTGTAAAAAGGACTAAGTAAGGTAGTTTTATTAAATTAACAGACTGACAAACACAGTGCAATTTTCTTTAGTCCATTCATCTGAGCTGTTAGTCGTCATATAATTGATTTTCTAATAGTTCGAAGATGGTATTTACAGTTCAAGAATTTCCTATTACCTCATTAGTAGTAATACGATTAACTAGTAAACCTACATTTTGGGAATCCTTCCTCGTCACCATCAGTGGTTCATCCTGAAATAAAAAGGACTTTGTTGATGTGCAATTTCATTATGTTTTTTTTTATATATATATAAGTTTTGTTGTTTATTTTCCAGTAGATCTCAGATGAGCTTCTGGTGTTAATTTGTTTGTTTTTGATTTCTTCTCAAGTTACTATGCTGTTTGTCTACAACTGATGATAATGATAATAATAAAAGATAGAGAAGAACTAAGAGTTGAAGCTCAATGCCAAACACTGTTCTTTGACAATATTGTCAGCAGAAACATGAACACAATTAAGTCCACAATCACCCAGATAGCCATGTTTGATTGCACTATTATCAAGTGGTGATGTCAAAAAAAAAAAGGAAAATGTTTTTGTTTTTGCCCGATGCTTTGTCAACAAAAGACATTGAAGATTCCCTGATGTATGGGCAGAATCTAGAATATTTTGATAAACTCATAGCTGTTTGTGTCCTAACGAGGCTGCAGACATAAAAGTGAGTTGATGCTAGTGGAATGTTGTCTGGAAACTGGTTTTCTCATTGCTTTGAAGTCGCCTGTAATGATTTTGGTCAAAGACATTTCTCTTTTTCAAATGGAAGATTACCATTGAAATTTTCTTTTCCTATGACTCCGCTCAATCACCGATAGCTTTGTTGTTGATGTTGTGTGTTTTTTTTAATTCTTTTTTCAAAACTGATTTTTCTCCTTTTTTTTTCTTTCTTTCTGAAAGTATGTTGGTAATATTTAAAGGGTTTGAATATTGGAGGAAGGGAGTATATATTATTTTGATTTGTCGAAATGTTTTATTTTTGTAGTTAGCTTGTGTACGACTTTTCCCACCATGTGTAAGCAAAGTTTTAAAAAATTCATAGTTTGCTTTTCAATTGAAACAGAAATATCTATGATTTGTTTACAACTGGTTCCTTATAAACATATGCAGGAACTTTGATGCTAGAGATATTTAAAGTAAAGGAACACACACACGCAATCTCTATAGTAATTGCACATTTAAAAGAAAGTGGTAAAGAATAGACTATTTCTATTCAATTCAGTAAAAATGATGTCTGTCAACATTATGAGGAATTCTTAGAGTTCTGACAGTTTTTGTCGTAGGTTTTGAAATAAAGAAATTTTTATTTCTACTGCCAAGAACATTCACTAAGTTCTTCAGTCCTAGTGGGGGAGGAAGGGGTAATATTCTTACATGTATTTGATATAGTTAAGAGTATAAAGGATAGTTTATTTGCATTCTTAGTGAAAACTGATTTCTTTACATGTTAAACTTTCATAGCTACATGACCTCTCCTTGTAGGCTTTGACCATGCAATTAGAGTACCTGCTGCCTAGCAAATGACACCATACTTTAGTGGCAAGCAATGAAACACTGATGGTTCATAATTGAGGGATGGGTGCTACAAACCCCTTCTTGAGTGGAAGTTTATTTAGACTTCAGTAAATGGCCGAGAGAGAGTGGTCTCTGTTAGATGCTGGGTGACTGGTTCCATGAAGCATTCATGCAATTGCACACACGCCTCTATTATGTGAAGAAATTATTTTCTGTCAACAAAGCTGTTTCTTCAAAACTTAGAGACAGCTTGAAATTAAACCAAAACTCCAAACAACTCAGATTTTAAAGTTGTATTAAAACTGCTGCATACAGATACTAATAGACATTTCTGTCTGCCAAAAACAAACAAACATGCAATTCAACATGACCACGAGTTTCTTCTTAACTATTCACACTTTGTTTTTAGGTAACATTTAAAAATCTTTTGGCTTTAAAAAAATTACTCATTTATATTTATTGCAGTCAACATCATTTGCTTCAATTTTAATATTTAAATATATTACTGCTTTTCAATACAATACTGAATATATACAAAAATTGTACTCAACATGTGGCTTTCCATATACTTCATAAAGTTCAGATTTCTATAGTTTAAAATGTTCAGATTTTTTTTTTTAAAGGATCGAACATTATGATGTAAAACATTTTTACAGGTAAAAAAAAATGGAAATGAATAAATTAGCTTAAAAAATATGAAATAAATTTCCAAGATTGCATTTTGCTACACTCATAACTTTGTCAGTATTTGTACTACCTTTGTTTTCGGCCATTGTTTGGTTCCATCACTAACAATTTGTGGTATTGTAATGTACTATAAAAAGCAAAAAAAAACTATTGGTTTGTACATAGCTAGGCATAATGGATGATGTAAATATACTTTGTTGATTTCTGTAGAAGTGATATCTTCCTTCTAACTGCAATAGTCAGGCTTACTAGTTCTGATGCTGTTGTCAAATACCATCTACAAGGCAGAAACTCCTGGTGAAAGAGTGTTATACCACAACTGTACATTGGGAAGTGTTGCCAATTCTGCACTGCACAAGTTTCTGTACTTCCATCTTTAGTAGGGAAATCCCTACCATAACTCTTCATTTTTAGATGTGGGAGGAAACCCATTTGGCCAGCTGGTGAAAAAGAGGCAATACCACAGGAAGTGAACTTGTGTCCTCAGCCTTATTAGTCCAGTATTCTGACCATCGGTCTACTGAACTACTTACTAGTTTAAATCAATATTTAAAATTTTAAAGAATAATTGTGACATTTTATTTTGAACTGAGCAAAGGAACAAACACAAGTGGATTTATGTACAATTTCTTATTACTGATATACAGCATTTAAACTATTGAATGAATAAAGGTGAATATATCCACTTGGCTGCCATATTCTGTTAAGTAATTATATATTGTGATCATGTGGCTAATTGTTGATGTGGTGTCATCATTGTCTACATGGAGACAATTCTGGTGAGGGAGCATAGTGCGGTAGATGTCCATAGGAAGCATTATTAATCCTGTGCCATAGAGGGATAGCAGTTTCAACATTGGCAGGAAAAGCCTTACTAGAAATCTTTCTCGTTTGAAGTGGGAAGAAACCAGATTGCATGGAGAGAACCTTTGAGGCTGGCTGCCGGATGTGGTGAGAAAATCAGAAAGGAATCAAGCCAAGGTGGTATGCTAAACTAAGCTACTACCATGCAGGAATCAAACTTAAGCCCGTGACGCATGTCATCATTGTTAAATTGATTAAAATATGCCTGTTTGAGCCAAGTGGTTTTTACATTGTTTTTTTTATTTTGTTTGTTTGTTTTTTTACTAGGCCTCTATAAAATCCTGATATCATTGAGACAAAAAGAAAAATATGGAAATAAGAGCGGGGCTGACATCAGCATATTAGCATACAAGGAAAAGAAAATGTTCTAATACAGTGTTCCATTTGTGGTAAACTTCAGTCCTGCTTGAGACATGACTTTGCAGACATTTTTATAGCATTAACAACAGCTAGGGATTTAGTTCCAGTGGATCAGGGCGGTAAAAAAGAAAGTTCTTTGCTTTTGGTTTCTTCACACGCAGGCGGGGGTGGGGTAGGAAGGTTATGATGAACATCCTATCTAATTTTGTGGATGTTTGGAATAAATTCAGACTGTAAAATAACAGCAGCATTTTTAGCAACGTTCAGCTGCACACTTTCCACCAACTATCTGTAGAATTTCTGTACACCATGGGAAGAATGCTAATAGTTTGTGTACAGTTGTATTTTTTAAAACTTTTATGTGAAAAAATTCCCGCTTGGGGTGTCAGTGGCATAATCACAGGACAGGTTCTTGGTGCAATTTGCTGCCAAATAACGATTTTCTGTGCCTGACAGTGTGAGAACAAATATGGACCCCCACCTGGCATATTTCCTTTTTCATCTACTTTCACCTTGATCTAACTTATCAATGTAAAAAAAATTGATTGACTTGGGAGGATGGGGGGTTTTTTTGTTTGTTTTTTTGTTTTTTTTTTTAGTTTTAAACTGATTGCTTCCAGTATTCTTAGAGTGTTGACATGGTGATCTGACTTTTGTTTGCTTTGCCACTGGATCTCAGTACAGTGGTTATTTATGGCATGGCAGCAGTATTAATGGGAATTAAAACAAAAATAATAATAATAATAACGATGCCTGCAACAAAAATATTCATTTTTAAGTTGAACAGCATAGCTAAACTAATAAAGTAACCTGGGGAAAAACCACTATCTTTACAATGTTTCTAGATATCTAACTAAATTGCTGTGAACGGTAATAGACAAGTGGATGTGTTCACCTTTATACATTCAATAGTTTAAACACAGTTACAAGGTGTTTCATTGTTCTGTTATTTTTTAGCACCCAACTCTATAGCATAATTATTTTTCTTTTCATAACTCCATTCTTGTATGCCCTTTTAAACTTCATTATTATATTATAAGCTACAAACTTCCTTCAGTATAGAATTTGAGTTTGTAAGCAAAGCTATTCCTCCCATCCACACCCAACCGCCACCCACACTCCATGTAAGTGGAGTGTTTCTGCCTCTACAGCAGAGAACCAGAGTTGCGATTACTCAGGCCACAATGTTGGTGGTATTCAGTACATTCTGATCTTGGAACCACATGGCTGATGAGCAGCTGGCTGACACAGGGCTCTTCATGTAAATGTCTCCTACTTTTTCTGGTAGAATGTCATTTGAGATTACAATATAGTAATAGGATACAATTCAAGAGGTTTTTGAAAACAACAGACCAGGGCTTAAAACAAAAAAGAAGTTTGTGTTAGAATTTTGTAGAATCAGAAAACTCTCCTCATTATTATTATTATTATTATTATTACTCATTTTTATGCCTCCATGTTGATTTGTTTGATTTTTTTTAAAATTAAAGGATATGAAATGTTCTAAACTATGTGCTTTTAATTAGATAAGCCTCAGCAGAATCCTGGTCTTTTGAGAATTCTCAGAATGCTTATACTGTTTTCAATATTTATTGTTATTATTATTATTATTATTATTATTATTATTATATTATTATTATTATTATTATTATTATTCATATTATTCATATTATTATTATCATATTGTTGTTGTTGACACATTTTTGAAGGTAAAATTGTTTCTTTCATGTTTCATCTAAAACGGTTTTGTGACGACTTTAATTATCAGCAAATACAAAAGCAAAGAAAATATTGTAGAAATCAGGAGTGAGAAATTTGTCTGCATCAAGTTAGCCAGCTATCCTTATCCCAAATCAGCTTTTACTTTACCTATATGCCACCCCAGCCTAGAAGCACTTGTAATGCAAGACATATGGGGTAGCCAATATACAGATTCTTAATTAATGAGTTACATCTATTGAAGGGGAAAAGTATTGTGCGTTAGACCTTGTGGTTCAATCAGTGCTGAGTAATACCGACTTGAGTGGGGGAATTAAGTGCAAATGTACTCCACATCCTGGTAGAGAAGGGTTAAAAACAAGCATCTACACTTTTTTCCCCTCTTTTTGTAATTTATTTCATTTTTTTTTTTTTTACTCCATTTCTACAATCCTGGATAGTTGCTGTTTAATTAAAAGCAGTTGAATTTTACTAAAAATGAAAGTACCTAATTACATATTGTTTACTTTTTGAGGTGGGTAGTGCCAAAAGATTTTTTTTTTTTTTTTTGCATGATACTATCAGAAAATTTTCCATTCAAGATTAAATTATAGCTGTGGAATTCTGATCTCTTTATGAAGGCCAAAAGGTCATTTTGGTTTTTTGTTTTTTAATACCTTAATGGTATCCTTGTCAGTTATTTTTTTGTCTTGTTTGTCGTCATGATACTTAGCTCAGGCTTTGCCATCAAAAGTAAATGGTAATATGCCAGGAACAAATTACCATATAGATATCATTAAGCCGTAAGCTGCAATGATCGTAGTCCCTGCCATCCACCACATGCACAACAAAATCAAAGATGTGCATGCAGAAATAGGAAAGATGTAAAATAAAATTGTATATATATATATATCTACCTTTTTGCTTGCTTGATGAAGTGTGTAAGTTCATGTCCAGATTGACAGAGGCTTACATGTTGGGTGTGGACAAATGTGTGTGTGTGTGTGCTGGGGTTGTCGTGAACTACCACTTCACTCATATCTATTATGCCGTCAGTGTAGGGGGCCTATAACATAATGGTTACAGATGTCGCACTAATAGTAAATGGAAAAGACTACTCTACCAGCGCCTCAGCATTAACACATTTACATTTTTCAGCATTAATTCATTCTTTGGTACTACTTGAAAGTATGGAAATCTCTGAAACACTTCCCCACGCACAGCCCCACACCACATTCCTTACACCGTGTGTGGTGATCGTTTTCCCTTTTTTGCTGACATCTGTCAGAGACTTTGGTTGCCTGGTTTGGCCTACAGGTGCTTTCTTGATGATATGATTGAGGTTTTTAAGATAATTTCTTATGCTCTGCAGTTATTATTTTTTTTTTTCAATACTAACGGCACACCAGATGTTACAAGAGATCTTAAGTGTAAGATAAATAAGAAATGTCTACGACCAGTTGCTGTGATGTCTCTTTTTGTTTGTTTTAAAGTAATTGCACATGACTACCTGGTATACTCGTACTTTGCCTGATTATGTTTTTGGAACAGAGAGCATTAGTATGTTTTTGAAAGTTTGCTGTTAGCTTCCTGCATTTCTGACTGACTTCTTATTTATACCCATATCTAATACAGTATCTTCATTTTGTTTGGATTTTTAAAATTCATCCAGCGAATAATCAGTTGTCTCACTTGGCAGCTGCTCTAGAGTCCATTGTATAAACAGACCAGCATGGTTTTCTCATATGATATATTCATAACTTTTTATTTTAAAAAAAAAAATGACATGCATTTTTATCTAATGGCAGCACTTTCAGTATATAATTTCTAGGTTTCTTTTGTGTAAGGAAAATGAAAATGTTTAATGTATATCTGCAAACTCGTACCAAAATAATTAAGTACTGTTTTCAGACATTCTGATAGTGAGGCAAACTATGTTTCCTCAGCATCAACAGCAGTGATTGTAAAGTTGATGTTGCTGTTACCAGAGCCACTCCATAACCTTATCGTTCTTTCCAATTATTTTAATAATTATTCTTTTTACATGTTTTTAATTGACTGTAAAAAAGTTTTTTTTTTTATATTATCCTTTGATTTTGAGGGATGTGTAAATAACAAATAATTAGCAATAGGTTGATTGCCATCATTAATAGAGCATGAGGTTGAGAAATCTTCTCAACATGGCTGTTGCATTATCCCTATGCACATGGACAAGAGTTTTATTTAAATAAACAATGTCCTTAGCTAAACTCTTCATTAAAGACTTGTATTCCCAGTTAGACAAAGAGCAGAACTTCTTGTCAGCTGTGTAAGGCAGCTGCAGTGTTGCTTTTATGTTACACAAGGGGAAGACAGTGATTCATTCATGTAAGGAAGGCTCTGCCTTATAAATCTTTGATGATGCCCACAAATGTGCTAAGCAACCCCCTGAAGGCAGCTTTAGCATTACTCAGAATATAAACATTACCCTAATTGGAAACACTCTGGATTTTGACATTCCTGCCAGCCTTTGCTACTTCCTTTGATCATGCTGTGGATTTTTTTTGCATATTTTAAAACTTTTTATATATTAAATGTTTGTATATCTATTAAGGAAGTTATTGCTCAAACATTCAATTTGTGACCATGATGCGGCTTAGGTGTAATTGTATGCTTACTACCTTGAAAAGAGTCTTTAAACAACAATTATACAGATGCCAGGGCAAATTAGAGTTGATTTACAATTATTAGGTTTCCTATGATAATGTTGATGATTTTTTAATGTTTTAGAAGGGCTATGTGGTTAAAGACCACAGTAAGAGAGGGATCAGAAGCCCCCCCACTTTAGTATTAGTGACAAAGTATCAGCTAAAGGGCTTTGATAATGGGTGAGTAAAGAAAAGGGGATAATTGAAGATAGAAAAGTTTGAAGATGATTAGGTAAAGTGCACAGCTTCATCGCAGTGGCAAAATCTGTTATCCCACTTTCTTTCATTAATAGCATTGTCTTGCTTCAATTAAATCATGATTATCCATTCAATAATGCTGCTATGCTGATCTGTTTTTTTTTTGTATTTATAATAATAATACTGGTTATTTATAACCAATGATGATCATTTACATATTACAAATGAGCACCTCAGTGCAGGATTTCTTTATAGTCTAGGAGCTTTTGCCTGCACAGCATCCCCACTTCACAAGGGTTATGGCAATAGTTTGAACTGAATGAGTGGTTTGTAATTATTTTAAACAGATCTGCCACTAAAAAAATTTTTAAATATTACATATGATGTCCATTTTTCCAAAATGTCTGAAAAGATGTATGTGGAATTTTTTTAGTGTAGTGTAACTTTGTTTATGAAAGTATGTATTTGATTGCTCAAATTCAGACATTCAAGAATGCAAAAGGACTTGATCAACAAAAATTAGCATAATCAGCCACTGAAGCATTTTTATTTTATGATGATGATGTACTGTGAATTTTCTCAATGAAAAAATTAAACTTTGTTTACAGACATTATCATATTTTCTTATAAATAGTGTGGTTAATGGCTTGGACTTAGCTTTTTTAAGTTTAGAAGCAAGTAATGATGTGTATACCTACTGCATGGTTATTCTGTTTTCCCAGAATTTCAGATTTACCAGAAGATTTTCTATGGAATCATTTATATTAGTGCAAAACTGTTTTCGAATGCTTAGTAAATAGTATCCTGAATGCATGATGATGTCACATGTGCCATAAATTTGTGAGGTTTCACCGAATGAAAGCTTTTCTTTAAGGACTGGCATAAAGAACCAAAAAACCATCTTTATATAGCATATACATCACATTTCTTTCCTAACGGCATGTAAATACTATATAAAGATGGCCTTTTAGGTTCTTTGTCACTTATTAAAAATGGAGTAAAATTGAATTTTCATTCAGTATATGCAGCTTCTCTATATAAGCAATGGTTTTCAATACATGTAAGTATTTTGACAAAAGGAGCAGTTTTTCTTAAAATGTATTTTTTTACATTAAAATTAGTGCTTCTCATCCTATGTATGCAGATGGGGGAGACAGTTCAATGATATAAATAGATGGTCTTGCGGTGTGTGTTTTTTTTGTTGTTGTTGTAATTGTAGCACACAATCCATTAGTTCACAGATTGGTCATAGTTTCCATCAAATGCAGCCACACAACTATCTTTTAATATGCAACCCCTTGCAGGGGATATCTTTAACTTTTTTCTCTGTGACAATATCTTCTAAATAAATTTCAGTTTCTACCGATTACAAGCTCTAACATACAGTGGTGTTAAAAATTATGAGCTCACCATAAAAACACATTATCTACCTTTTCAACACTAAATTGTTAATGAAGATGTTTTATTGTAAGGCGGAAACAAAATATTAAAAAGCTGATGAACTATGCATTAAACATACAAACGTATAAACCACTAAATGTGACATTGTTATTAAAGATTTGTGCATAAGTTAGTTCCATAATTGATAAATTTATATCATACCAATAGCATGATGTTTAATGTTAATGGACCTCATTATTGATGACATTTCTTTTCTTTTTGGAAAGATGGAAATGGCTCCCAAGCACAAAATTCTATATGAAACAAGGCTGTCATCTACTGTTGCTTTTTATAAAGATGGTTACTCTCAATGAAAAATTGCCAGAACTTCAATTTACTCAGAGTGGTGTGCAAAGAGTCATTTATACGGTTGAGTTAACTGACTCAGCCATGAACTTAAAGGACAATGAAAGAAAGAGAAAAACTATGGAATGGGACGATGAATTGCTGGTTTGAAAGTCTAGAGAAAACGTTTTATTCAAAGGTGGCCAATTAACTGCTGACCACAATTTTTCTGCAACAGTTAGCATTTCAACTTGTATTATCAAAAAGCAGTTAAGAAAAGTTGGATGTAGACATGGTAACAAGAAAAAAGTGAGTTGGACGAGAGCAAGTTTAAAATATCCGGTTCTAAGTGATGGCCATTGTGTTATAAGAAAGGCTAAAGAAAAGCATAAAGAGAGAGAGAGAGGTGTTTGCCCAAAAGTTAAGCAAGCAACAGCATTGTGAAAATATAAGATTGCTTTGCTGGTTATTCAGCTGCTGGTGTAATACAACTTGGTGGGATCCTCACAAAAGAGAGAGATCACAATATTCTGTTATCACATCAGGGCATCGTTTGATAAACGATGGGTGCATATGCAACAAGACAACCATCCAAAGTGCAGAACTCAACATAAAATATCTTGCTAAAAAGAGTCCTAAGAACTTCTTGAAAACACGGTTTGGCCCTTCCAATCTCAGGTCTGAACCCCATTGACTGTGTAAGAAAAGCTAGAGTGAAGTAATAAAAAAAGGGGGGGCCAAACCCGTGACTTGCAAGAGGAAAGGAGATTACTTACAGGGCAGTATTTTTAAAAGCTACTGACCAGGATGCCCAAAATAAAAATAAAAAAAAAAACAGCTTGGAGCGATAACAGTATCGCAATTGGCGGTTTGTTTGATTTTTCATGTTGTTTTTTTTCCTCGAATGATGCATTTCCATTAACAATAAAGTTGTTGTAGCGGTGTTCAGTGTTTTTGTGAGGTAGCAAGCATCAGCATTGAAACTACAGGTGTCCATAAACTAAACTAGGGAAACCGAATGTCTATGTAAAGTCCCCAGAGTAATATGTGCTTAACGTTTTATAAGATGATGTCTGTTGCAGTGGCATCAGTTCCTAAAGATGCTAAAGAACAGGAATTAGTAAAAGCAGCAGCTAATAGTGTAGCTTATTTGATGCCAGACTTCTAACCAAGAAAGATTTTCTTTTTTTTTTTCATTCTTTACATGAAGAAAAAGGATTGAGTTTAGAAATACACTATTCTTAATACCGAAAGAATGAGGTTAAAGGTTAAACATTTGTTATGACCATGAACAGCAAAAACTCTTGAAATTCTTCCTGCCAGAGCCAGTCAAACCATTTATGGAATAAAAGCAGGTGAAAAATTTTTCAGATAGTTGCAATATTTGCTTATGATGCTTTAAAAACCTTTGGGTCTAATTGGATATGTAATTAGGAAGTACATAAAATGATCATTGGTATTTGTTCTATTTATACACAATTGTATTTTATTACAACAACAAAAGCAGATGGTTTAGTCAGAATATTATAAAAATACCATTAGTCCCCAGCTACAGATGATTGCACATTTTCTATATCTGTATCAAAATTCATGTTTTATATATATAAGTGTATTTAACTTTGAATGATTGATTAATGGATTAGCCATCAAGTCTATGAACCATATATTGCATAAACTAAAATAAGCTAAATACTGAATCTTTATTGCAACAGAATAATGGAGTGGTTCTTGGGTTTTACTATAACCTTTCAAATAGTATAAAGAGGGCAGTGGATAAAATTCCGGAAATTGTTAATTGGTAAAATGAATAATTATTTTAATGTCTTTCTGAATCACATTGAAAGGCTCTGAGTTTATATCCAAGTGCCATTCTTGGAAATCAGACTGTTCAGATACTGTTCAGGTCAATTCGTTTACTTTATTCGTTCAGCATTTCACTTTCTGTGAGCTGTTGTTTTTTTTTTTTTTCTAAGGCTTTTGTCAGAATCCAGAATTGATTTCAAAACAGAGCTGTGCTACCTTTCAGAGTTTGTTCAGTGTTGCCCTCAAGTAAACTGGGTTTTTTAGCTGAGTTTTTTTCTTTTTTTTTCATTTTTCAATAACCGATTCTCTTCCTTCCTAGAAATGAATTGAAACTTAAAGAAGACTCTTCTATTTGAAAACACGGGACACTCTCATTGAAAATCATTTTTCATGACGTGAGGAGCCATCTGTCTGTGGCCGTTAAAATCAACTAGGGGCAAAGATTTTAATGACAGCCTGAATTGAATGCAGCAGCTTGCCATCAAGGTGGTTTCCTGGAAAGATCTCGCAGAGGAAATTTGGCGGTGGCAGACAAAATGAAATAAGAGATGTGATGGTCCACAAAATTATGGGAGCTGACTTGATTATTCCTGTGGGGACTCTAGAAAAAGTGGACTTGCAGCGTGGCACCCAAAGCTGCTTGATCCCTATCTTATGAGTCATTTTATGGAAATTGAAGAAGTGGCAGGATTTATTATCACAAAAGTAAATAAATCATCCACTTATTATGTATGCTTAGTGGATTCTTTGACAGGATGCTGGAATACTGTCACTCACTTGATTGGCACCTTTTTTTGGCCTTTGTTTAGCCAGGATGAGAGTAACAAGATCTCACAGCAGCCTTTTACAACATTGAAACTGATTTATGTCTACTGCATCCCATTCCTACAGGTTTTTTCATGACAAAAATGAGGGAACACCTCTACTCTGAGAGACTGATAATTTATTTATCTTTAACTGTATATAAATTTTATTTGCTAAAATATATTTATAAAAAATCTAAAGTTGGTTTCCATTGTGTGCACAGCTCCATTATAAGTATATCAAGGAAGGAGCTACATATCATATAACAAAAACAAAGCTGCAATTTACTTTCTTCATTTAGTTATTTTGAAATTTGTTTTAAAAATTGTTGGGATGGCTGAAAAATCATGTACATTTCTGTAAACTGTGCAGAAATAAGTTGATATAAATGGTTTAAACTTAAAATGATAGTAGGTCCACCTCCTGTGTTACTTTCCTAAACCATGAGGTTTCATGCTTTTTCAAAGCAACTAAATTAAACTACCTTTGATTACACAAAAGTCAAATTTGTCTCTACTCCATTCTTTATTGCAGTCACATTTTCTGTGCTACTTTTATTTCAATTTGTATAATTATGCTATGCAGCTAATTTCACATTTAACAAATATTTGTTCATTTTTTTTTTTTATTTTACTTTCTGATGTAATTTTTAAATTGTCTTAATTAACATTTTTGACAAAACAAGTCTTTTAATGCAGGAAATTAACTCAATTAAAATTACTTGCTGTTTCGCGATCCTTCCGGGCAATTTTCATGAGATTGTTTGTTGTTGTTTTTTTTTTTTTTTTTCATTTTGCTGCTGCTTTAAATATGCTGATAATTTAAATAAATTACCCATTTTCCAGATTAAAATCTGTTTGTTTACAGAGTTAAATATATTTCAGGAATCTGCTGAAAAGAAATATTTATTTATTTTTTTTTTTTTAATGTTATATAGTTTGTGAAATTTCTTTACCTGACAGAAAGGTGTTGTTCTATATTTACTAGGGTCATTCAAATGAAACCTGGCTGAGATAGCATCACTATAATGGTTTGAATGTTTCTAGTAATTTAATCAGAGACCACTCCCCCCTCACCCCCTCCTCTCTTGCTTTCTTTGCTCAGGCTAAATTTGAATAGTCAAGAAAACACTATCATTGGTCTATGATCGTGTTTAGTCCTTGTTGAGTTTTCATTGTTCTCCCTTTTTCATGTTGCCTATTTTACTTACCACCCTTGCATACTTAGCTTTGCTGCACTTGACGACGCAAGTAAAGGAATAGCTAAATATTGCGATGTTAATGGCGTTTGACAAAAAAAAGCATGCCTGAATCCACCATAGTAAAAGCCTTGTAGTCCAAAAGAGACAAATAATTTATTTCTTCAGAAGCAGTTTTCAAATTGCTATTGCACTGATTACTGAAACTAGTAATACGTTTTCTTTGAGGTCAAAGGTTATTAAAAACTTTGTTCCTCAGATCCTGGTAATTTTGCATTTTGATTTCGGGATCAGCTAGATCCTGGGAGGTCTAGATGTTTCTGTAAGATGGAAGATGTTAGTGGAATCACGGACTTATGTGAAATTTGCATGCAAGGGTCAGTATGTAACTCTTTGAAAGAGTTCTATGGAGTCTTGTACAGGGCTACCAAGGCGTCTACATCAATTGGCACCACTTTGACTTTAGCATATCACGTTCTCTCTAATTCTTTTCTTCATATTTTCTTTTTTATGCATCAGATTTTTATCATCATCAGCAGCAGCAGCAGCAGCAGCATTATTACTACTATTAATGTTTCTGAGTTGTTTCCTTTCAGATAGTTTCAAAAGTAAAAGGGTTAAAATGACAAAATAACCATAGTGGTAAACAGACAGCAGTGATTCATTAAAAGATGCAGTGTCTTCACAGCCCCGGTAATTTAAGTGTTGCTAGCCTACTTTTCTAATCATGAATTCTGCCTATGCCCCTTTTAGGTAACGTGCATTTCTTCCATGCCACAGGGAGTGCATTTTGTCTATATCAATTTCTGACCACCTTCATAATTTGAGAAGCTGTTGCTAGCAAATATGTTTACCTGTAGCTAGGAGAGACAGTACCAGTATAGGAAACTTGGCTTCACATTCTACACACTTATAACTCCTTTTCTTTCCAAGTATGAACTACCTTCTTTTCTTTGAATCTCTGCTGTTGCTGTTTCCAGATAGAATGATTATCAAAAGTTAAGTCACTTTGTTGAAATGCAATTCTATTTGGTTGAAAATTTTATAAGTGATAATCTCAAACCATCTCCATTTGAAGTCAGATTTTATAAAGGATTTTATTTACTGACTTGATTATCTTGTTAAAAAATGGTGATGTCTGAAATCTCTGTAAAAAGCTTCATTATTTTTCATGTTTTTTGCTCTGCGCACATGCATTCTGAGGAGAATAGAATAATTATGGTTACAATATGAAATTTTTAAAAAGGAATATTAACTAAAATTACTTACTTACAGAAGTGACCTTGAAAATCTGGTGTCAGAACATTTCATGCTAATTCTCAATTATCCCTCCCCCCTCCTTGTTGTCTTTTCCTCTTTTGTCTAATTAGGAATTAGGGGTTGGTTAATTTAGGAAAACTATATTCTAGTAAGAAATCAAGCTAAACTGTTGGCATGGCAATAAGAATAACAAACTGATGAAATTGCCAGTTGTATGTTTAATTAAATTTTTTTGTTGTTTCTTGTCCTGTTTGTAATTTCTGTTTATATAAACAATTTGAAAGGTAACATATAAGCTATTAAGGTTGACAAAGATGGCCAGCAGATTTGCTTAGTGCTACTGATAATGGAAGCATCACATGTGTAATCCTCCCATCCAGACTCATTGCCTTGGTTTTGGTGTTTCCATCAGTGTGAAGCTTAGAGGCGGCTGGAGTCTGCTCAGTCATCCCCAAACCACTGCCACTATGCCATAGACAGGGGAGAAATTTGATTACAGCAGCACAATGCAAAAGTGCCCCAAGGATTTTCATGGTGAAGTCTGGAACCATGCAATATTTTCTTGTGCATATAATTGTGTATGAGAAATTATGTGAACAGCAGCATCTGCCTTGCATTCTCTGCAGCAAGTAGTTTGATGATAAGGTGTTTGTACATCTTCATTGAGGCAAAAACAACAGAATGTTTTGTGAGTAGGTCAGACAAACAGATGGTTTTCAGTTAAGAGAAGTAATTCACTTGCTCCACTGGACATGAAACCAGAAGAGAATGGGTAGATTTTGACTCTGCTCAAAGTAACCAAGAATGTACTGAGTAGTTTGTTATGCAAAACCTATTATTAGTTTTAAATAACACCTTTTTCTGAATATACCAGGGATATTGAAAAGAGCCTGGCTGAATGTTCCTTGTAGTCTAAACATTTTTTGGAGTGAAAAACCTGTAAGAATGATAAGTATGTACAATACAAAAATATCCAAAACTTTGTTGATATTCATATTCAAGTATATTCCCTACTATGCATCGTTGTGGATATCAAATAGTTCTGGAAAACAGGAAGCTTTTTCTTAACTTGATGACACTGGTTAACTTTTTAAAAATTGAATTTGTTGTTTTCTTTTGGGCTGGAGATAAAATGCAGTGTAGCTTATTTGAGAATGGATGTCTACTATATTATTACCGGACTCTCTGTTTGTGAAGAGGACATTAAAATCTGACAACATAGCACACACAGGTACATTGAATGAAGCAAGTTTCTTGTCTTGAAGGGGAAGCCAATAATAAAACCATGCTTCATTTTTGCGGCTTCCTAATGAAAATGTGTTACGCTGGCTCGTCATAAAACAATGTTTTCATAGCCTGACAGAAAAAAAAAAAAATAAAAGTTATAAATTTTATAAACGAGTTTTAAAAAGTCAATACATGTATAATATATACAGGGAGATTTTTTTCACAGAAAAATCTAAACTGGAGCTTATCAAATTTAATGAGGAATCAGTCACTATATTGTAATATTATTTCTGTTTTTCAAGAATATTTTTTCTTAAAACTTTTCAAGCTAAAGATCCACTTAGTATTAAGATTGTTGATGGCATATAGTTTTGATCTGCCTGCAGTATTAAAATTCCTCTGCTCCTCTCCCTTCCCACCAAACACATACACCCACACCAATTCCTACAAATACCCAGAAGGGGAAATACAGAGTTTAACTTTGTATTTGACATGGAAAAATCTGTGGTTTTAGTGCATGTTAGATATGGCTGTCAGCATATCAGTGCAAGTCTTTATGTATGTATGCATGCACATTTTAATCTGTTTTTCTCCTCTTTTTTTAGTGCATTCACCCTTTTGCCTAAGTCTCAATGTCCAGATGAAGCAGATTCTTGCCTGGAGCTGTATGAGAGTGCCCCCTCCCCATGCCTGCTTCCTACTCATTTAAAAGATGTTTTTTTCTAGTAGACATTACAGTAAATTTTTCTGATGCTTCCATCTTCAAAATAAATGAATTTGTCATTAATATTATTTGATGGAAAATGAAGTCAACTAAATTAAATAGATCATTGAGCATCCGATGCATTCAGTTGGTGTGCTATGCCACGTCAGGCATGTGCTGTAGCAGTGGAGCTTTTTTTAATTTCCTTATGAGGAAAAAAAGAAAAAAAGAACACCACAGCTTACCTTCCTGTAAGCCTCTTAAGGAAGAACGAGGGCCAAAGTTGGAAGGAACAGCTTGTGAATCATCTTGGGGAAAATTGAATTTGAGGTAACATCCAATTCCGTTAATGCACCAACCAGTTTTAGACAATGTGCCACATCTGTCTTCCAAGAGGAATGAAAACCTAAAACAGAACATGGGAAGGGAAGGGGATATTTCCAAAAGGGATCACATTCATGCAATGATTAAAAATGGCAGTAATTGACTATCAAATGTTTCTCTCACATGCTGGTGTTGGTGCAGTTAACCTTTCTATTATAGCTAAGCAGTTAATCCTAAGTGGTTTTTGCTTGCTACAACAAAGAGATGTGGGATTATGGTACTATTCCTCCATTTGATACAGAAAATCATTTATCTTTTCTGTCTGGTTATTTCCTCCTGCCTATTCCAATTTCTTCCTGTGTTAGAGTAGTGCATTTTACATAAATCTGATAATGAATCTAAATGAACTGTTTCAAGATTTCCAATAAACTTTTGTTCAAAACAATGCATTAACAAAATCGAATTTTTGTAGGTGCAAACCTTAATGACATTAATATTAAATGTTATGAGCTTCTGAAAGATACATTATGTAAATGTTTTTTTGTGGGAGCAGATGGTTTTGAGTTGTTAGAATGCATAAATCTTCTATCACGTGTGTGAATTTTTGCTCATTTAAATATTTGAACAATAAATAACTAATTAGTTTCAATTATAAACAAAATAACTTTATGGCTATTGGAGAATACTGTAGAGGAGGGAACAATAATCGCTGCTAGTGCTTTGCGATGTGCAAGCAAAACACTTCTTGCTATTTTGCTTTGAACAAATTCTATTTTTGTAAATGATTATCTGATAACTTGAGTGATGTCATGCATCCAGTCCTCTAAATAAAGAAAGAAAAGAAAATTTGTTTCTGATCATTGGTTTCCTCATCTTTTCTGAGTGTTCTTATAATAAAAGATTATTTTAACTCTATGTTTTTATGGAATTCAGGGGCCATTATTATATTTGCTGCAAGCTATGAAACTAAAGAGTAATAATATTAAGTGGATTTTTTTTTTTTTTCCTACCTCCCTTCTCCCAGGGTCCACCTCCCAAATAGAGATCCCCCCCCCCTGTTTTTTTCTGACATAAGCTGACATGTTTTTCCTTCAAGCAGCCAAACAATACACAACATGCATTAACTGCCTTTTGAGCCCAAGTGACAAAATGTTACTATTATTGTTCACATAGTTAATCTGGTTGTTGCTTTAATTATATAGAAATCTGCTTCCTTTGTTTTAGTAATTCAGAACAAGGAAACTAGAGAGGAAAGAAAATCTGCATATGCTTAAATATAACTTTTGATAGTTCTCAGGGATGTATGTGCTTCTTTGTTTGTGAGAAGATTGTGTAGCTCACATGAAATGACGGTTAAATATCTGTATGCTCAGCCACTCTTCTGTCCTCACTAGAGGGCAGCGGTTTATCACTGAAATACAATGATAATGCAAAACATGACTAAGGAAAAAAAAACAAGCAAAAAAATTAATTAAATTTAAAAATTCTGTCTTTCACTGAGAGTGGATGAAGGTTGTTTCATATTTGCACTGGTGAACAGGTAATAAATTGTTCATCTTATATTTTCTTTAGTCACTGAACAGAAGTTGTTAATTTTTGGTGCACCATCTGAGCAAACCACTCTTGAGTTCCACCAACATATTATCTGCAGAGTAACTGTATTAAGAAAAAAATATTTGAAAATTACTTCCTATTGTTTTGTTGTTTAAAATTCATCCATTTGTCCCTTGGCCTGGTAGTTCAGTAGTTAGAAGTTTACTTCTTGTGGGGATGGCTTAGTTTGGCAAACTTCCCTGGGCTCTTTTTACCAGTCAGCCATGTGGATTTGCTTTGGCCGTTGGGCTTTCTTTGCCAAAATTGATATTCCTAGAGTCCCACACAGACCTGTTATTCTCTCATTTTGTAAAATTAGGGCATTTTGAAAAAAGTGAAGACAGCATGGACAACAAATTTTGTTGAATAAATGCTTTTGCTTGTAGTCAAAATAAATTTTTAAATTAACGTTGTTAACAGTTCAAGTGCATGTTATGTCACTAACATGCATTTTGTAAATTACATGCCCATGCAATTTTCTTCTTTGTCTTGATAACAGGACATTTTCATTAGTTAGAACTGAACATATCAAAGATTTAATAGAGTTCAGGTACATGTCTCTGTCTCAGTCACCAGCATTCATTTTGTAATTATTTTTTTTTTTATTTTGATCATAGAGCTTTTTTTTTCATTTCTTAGACAATTAATCTTAAGCATAAATTCAGTACTGTTGTAGAAAAAATTAAGACAGACTATAAATTCAAAATGTTTAATATTTATATCAACTTATAAATTAACATATCTCACTTGCTCAACTCCCAACAACATACAGCAAACTAAAATATATGTATTATATATGATTCATATTGTATAAGCTATGTACATCTTTAATTGTGTTTTAATTGCAATCACCATTTATTACTTTCAGTTTGATTTCTAAACAGTTTTCTTTATCACATATATGAGGTCTGATCAAAGAATTTCAGCACTAAATTTATTCAGAGACAGTAAAGCACACAATCAAATTTATCTCCTTCAGAGTAGTCCCCCCTCTCTGATTGAACACAACACAGTGAGTCCGGCTCTTCTGTCTCTTGTTGAAGCATCTTTGGTACTCTCCTTTCGTGATGGCTTTCAGTTCCTGTGTCACATTTTGGATGATAGTTGACACAACCTGAGATGTGTTTCACTCTGGGAAATTATTATTATTGTCATTAGTAATACATTTCTGGAATTTTTTTAGCTTTTGCATGGTTTAGTCATTTTTAAACTTGAATTTTGATAGAGAGAATATTACCAGCAAAAAGGTAAAACAGACTTTAACAGATATTTATTTTAGTACTTTTGAAATCCTAACTAAAATACTTTAGTCAACAAAATTATTTATTTCTGCTTTATTGTTAACAATCTGCAATGTAATATTTTTTGCCATACATTTATTTTACTTTGTGGTATTATTTAATTGTGCAAAAATTTTTTATAAAAATAAAAACAACAAAGAAGAAAGGAATTCAAGTTTGCCAGTGTTTGGTCATTGTTGAACTGCTTTCATTTTTACTTTTTAAAAAAATTAGTATATATTTTTGTTTTAAATAAAGAAATGCAGTCCGTGTTGTTTTTTTTACATCTAAATTGTAATGCTAACACAACAGTCATATGAAAAACTCCATACTTTTATATGTACTGAAATTAAAATGAACTGTTTATATATTTTTTAATTTTTTTATATCAAACTTTTTATACTGAACTACTTTAATAATTACAGTAGCAACCAAAATTATTGCATCACTGTGTCTTTTCAACATAATATTGAATGTTTTATATGTTACAATGTGAAAATGTAGTTTAGCAACAAATCAATTAAACATTGTTGAAATATTCACGTCTTGTGTGCTAAACATCTTCCTTAATGTAGTCAGGTCTTGTGGAGATGCAGCTATAGAGTAGAAATTGGTAAACTCTGATAAATGTCCTTTTGACTAAATAGCGTTATCTTAGCAGGAGAAATATCTAAATAATAAATCAGAAACAAAAAGTGTTTAAGCAGTGCATTAGCCATGACAGTATAATGCATTTAAAGAAAAATAGAAAATCGGGGTGATTCAAAAATTGTGGTCACACCACTATACTTGATACTTGACAAAAACCTGCATTTACTGACTCTATAGATCTTCACATGATATTTACTAAGACGTTAAATATGTATTTTTGTCTAGTCACTGTAACTGGATTACAGTGAAAGTCATTTATCTGAATTGTTTGGGACATAAACCAATTTTGGATAACTAGAAAGTTTTTATGTCAGGACATGAGCCCCCTCAGATGAGCTTATTTCTTAACACTTTCTGCTTTGGATAGTGTATTTCTTTCTATTACTTCTTTGTTCATTTTAGCATCAACATAGAAGTTAAACAGTTTATCTTTCTGTGACAGAATGCCATGCACATTAGGTGTGCCAATATTTAATTCAATTCTGGAAAATTTGTGAGACTCACTATGACTGCTCTTAGCAAATATCTACCTTTTGTTGTATATTAAGTACAACATGCATGCCCTTCTTAGCACTAGTGTCTTTAAAATTTTGCTGTACCACAGTAGAGTAAATGCTAAAATTAAGAGCAGCAATAGTTTTGCATCTGCTTGTTCTGGAAACAATGCAGGAAGTGAATATAGCACCAAGGGTACCATGTGGCTGCATCTGTAGACAAAGTGACAATAGAAAAGAGAATTTATGCAGCACAAAATATGAACATTCAAAGTGTAGAACCAATTGGGAGTATATGAGCAAATTTTGATAATCAGGTTGTTTGGATAATTTGACTTTTACTTTAGATACTTCGTTTGAACTAGACTTCTCCAGGTATGGTGAGCTTATGCTTATAAGAAACATTTGATGTTAGATGTTTGATTGGCAGGGAAAGCTTCATTCTCCTTGAAAGATTTCCAATATAAGAACACCTTTGTGAACAATTTAGCTTAACTGGTATTAGATTGCTATCTAAAAGGCAGTTTTGACTAGTTAATCATGATATGGTGCTAGGTAACTTATAAGTGATATCATAGAAAAATATGTGGGATGGGGCTGTATATAAATGGCTGGGGCATTAACTGGCTAAGTGATGTATTGAGTAGAGTCATCTTTAACTCCTGAAAAATTCCATTCCTGCCCAAAATTGATTGGCTAAGACTGTACTTGTCATAGTTGATCCCACAGGGGAGCCCTAAACTCACTGGTTCTGGAGAGCTGTGAAGTAGCTGTCAGTGAAATGAAGATGCATTATTGCAGGCCAGCTCCCTTGATAGACAATTACATTACTCACAAGTCAAGCAAGGGAAGGGGAGGCAGAGAAGAGTTGTACTACATTCCATCACTTGGTGGTGGTGTCTTGTTAAATTGGCTACAGCAAAACAGCTGTTTAGAATATTAGATTGTTCACAGTGTTGCTCTTCCAAACAGCATGTTTGCCTTGTTGTTGACTGGACATCATAGAAAGTTGGTAAGGGGATGTTACATTGTTCACAGTTTCATATCTGTGTAACAAAACAATATTTATGAGACTTAAGTCCAGAGTACTTGATACATGTAAGCTAAATGACATGTTAACTTTTGGTGCAGCCAACTAATAATCTAACTTTTCTCCATGTTCAGGTTTATCAAATTTAGAAACCTATTGAATGCAATGCCATTTAAAAAATAGATAGCAATAGAATACACTAAAGTTTGTTTAATGCATCATAAGCTGTATATTATTTTAAAATATATCAAACAAAATGTTTAAATGCCAAAAAATATCTTTTTCTAAGCAAAAAAGCATTGCTGTAACTATACTGCAGTTTGAGTTGTGTAATGTAATCCTTTCCTGTTTGGGCTCTGATGCATTATTTAATGATCATCTCTGTCTATACTGTAGATAGTTCATGTAGAAGGATGCTAGTCCACATTATCACTTCCTCTGGGTTTTTTTTTTGTTTGTTTGTTTTCTTGTAAAAGTGATTTTACTAGAGCTACTCATGTGAACTACATACATGGCCTAGTTTGTTTATATACTTGATACCTGGTGGAATTCAATGGGGAATCCTTTCCTTTTTTTTTTTTTTTTTTTGGTAATGTGGTGGTGTTAAACCTTGAATCTCATTATTTGCTGGTTGGACAGCAATGGAGAAAATCAAGGAATGCATCAATGGAAAACGACAGCAAGGAGAGAGAGAGAGAGAAAGAGAGAACTTGTTGAATAGAGTTCAAGGCCATTTGCAGCTGATCACTGTGCCACCATTTTTGCATTCTGTTGTCTTGAAGATTGATGTTCCTGATGATGCAAGGTCAGTTGGTTTCTGATATGGGTCAATACCAGATTTCTACCACCATATGGCTAAGGAGTCTAACTGTTGCTACACCTCATAGACCCAGAGATAGGCAGACAGACCTGACACACTTGGATGGACATCACGGAATAAATAAAAGCAGGTTTAGCAGTAGACATAACTATAATTCTGTGCCACCCGTTGAGTATTATGGGAGTTATGACAAAAAACATAGTGGCCAGTAATGACAGTGAGAAGATTCATGAAACTGAATCAGTATTGGCTCCTCTGAGGCATCAGTCAAGTGATTTTACTCTACTTTTTCCTCTTTTTTTCCATTTTCATGTTTTTAAATAATTTTAATCCGGTAGGTACCTTTCATGCAGCCTTCTTGGTTGGAAATTGTCTGATAAATTTATGATGGAAGGCATGCAACTATGATCATTATATTTCTTAATAACTAAAGTATATTTTGTTTAGTCATTTCAGCTCTGAGTTTTGAGTTAATTCATTAATTTATATAGAGCACTAATTACCTATATCTTCATATACTGTACCTTGTGTATATTCTTATAAACTAACTGCCACTGATTTCAGCTACTATTCTTAGTTTAGAAGTAACAGGCTATTTAATACATTAACTAACCCTAATTAACACTAATAGCAGTGATGTATGTATAATGATACTTAAATCTCTCTACTTCTAAGCTGCTATGATCTTCAAGAGAGTAATTTGTTCTTGCTAATTATTTAAACTGCCAGTCTCTTCTTTACTGATGCTATTAGTTTTCTTAGTTTCAGTACTTTTCTGCCTGATTTATTTTTGCTTATACTTAATTATAGGAAGTTTTAATGAAATCCAGAACCAAATAAATTTAAATAAAAGGAAAAAAATATACAAAAAAAAAACAAAGATGACTGAATTGTTTTTGCTTCTTTTTTTGCATA
Organism: Nautilus pompilius; assembly: GCA_018389105.1. Lineage (NCBI taxonomy): Eukaryota > Metazoa > Mollusca > Cephalopoda > Nautilida > Nautilidae > Nautilus > Nautilus pompilius. The sequence continues at coordinate 1,778,838 of JACATO010002134.1, forward strand.
TAAAAATTCTTAAGTTAGTGATTTAGAAGATATATATGCAGTTGATAACAAAGTTAATTTTAGCATACTTAACTACAAATGACTAAATGAAGATGTATAGTGTAAGAGCCCATGAGACACTCAAAAAAAAAAAAAAAAAAAAAGTTATAAAACACTGGGAAGTTCCATGCATAATTCTCCTGGAAGTATCCATTTTAACACAACTCTTACACTTAAGTATTTATCTTTTGTTGTTATAACTTTGATATTTAACTATAATTGTTGGACTATTTAATGGAGGAAGCACAAACATATGTACAAATGCATGTCATAAGAGTAAGAAAGAGAGATTTGTTTTAGTTTTAAATGTTTCTTTTTGAGTCCCCAAACTTAGTTAAACTCTTTAAAAAAAAGTTTGACACAGTTTGCAGTTTACAGGTTCATCATCTTCCATTACCAGCAAGCCTCTTTTCTGTAGAAAGGTATGGAACAGGGTTCGTTGTCTCTCTAACTTGTGGTGAATGCAATACTTATGAACTTGTAGCTACCTGGAACAATGTTAAATGTGAAACAGATTCACTGGTGGTTTTAATGGTGGTTGGCAGGCTGATATAACTTGTAGCAGTGCATGATTTTAAGAAAGATTGAGCCCAGGTGTGCGGAAAATGATTATAAGGCTAATTAGGGTAGACAGTTTTTCCAATATTGTTAGCACACCATGCATCACTAGTAGGGGTCATAAGTTTAAAGATACACAACAGTGTCTACAAAGCTTTCAGTTCAATAATGCTGTATGTGTTAGATAAAGTATTATCTATTTGATGTTGAACTTTGTGAATTTTTTTTTTAACTAAACATTTCCTATCGATTTCTAGCACATAATGAGTTAACTTTTAAAGTATATTTAATCAGAAAGAAGTTATTTAAAACTGATACAAGCCATTTGACTTAGTAAGACCGATTTCTTGTCAGACAGCATCCATCTAATAATAATTACCACCCATGGAGGCCCATACATAGTGTTTCTGAACAGCAAGTCCATTAATTAATTTTTTATAGTTCCCACCTACATTTATTTGACTTTAAAAATTTTTGGTATAGACTCTCCCCTGTTGTCAGGTAGAATGGCTGGCAGACACTGTGGTGCAAACTTGATCATGCATATTGATTTCCCAGTTTTTATTGGTTCTCTGATTTGAACTTCTGACCTTTTTTTTTTTTTTTTTTTAAAAAAAGTAACTGTAGTACATCAGATACAGAGTTTTGGTCAGGCATTAGTGTGTTTGATGAGCACCAGCTGACTGTCTTAAGAGTAATGAATTTGCATGATATTAGCATTTGATTCAATTTAACGTGCCATTCTGTGCTTCATTGGTGATTATAACCACTGGATAAAAAGCCCCTTTCTGAAGCTGTGTTTTCTGGCGATTTAAATAGTTGACACACATGATTTAGTTTAGAAATAAAAAAAAAAAAAATTAAAAGAAGAAATATTTAGCACATCAGTTAGTTTTCCATGTTCAAAAGATTAAATATTTTTATGGCATTGTTTTTTGAAGCACACAAGAAAAAAACTTTCTAGTTAAAGCAAAACAGTTTTGCTATCTAAGCAAATGTTGGTGTTAGGTGAGAATTTACATTAGAAGAAGAGGGTTAATTTTCTCTCTCTTCTTTAGGAGGCATGTAGTACACTTGACAATTGTCATGGATGTTATAGGAAGGAATAAATAAAAAAAAATAAACCCTGTTTGCTTCTTTTCTTTACTGGTTTGGTTATTTTGGGAGGGGATTTTTTAGTCTTTCTTTCTTTTTTAAGTGCCAAAAAATAATCTACTAGTTTGGAATTTATGGACATTGCACTTGTTTAAATCTTCATTTTATGCATACCTCTGTGTCCTGCCTACCAATCTTCCCAAAGGTTGGAATTAAAAACATGAAGCCACATTGACATTTTTTTTTTAGTAAAGTCACATACATTACACCTTTAGATGATAACTAATGCATACTTTTAAAAAAAAGGAAAAAGAAAATTTATTGTGTTTTCCTTGGGCTTACGGGGGGCTAATTTCAACTTTGTCTCAAAAATTTCATCAGTATTTTTAGACAAATCACAAACATGATCTGTTTACCATATCCAAGTAACCGAACTCTGTAATCAGTGCTCAACAGCATCTTTCTTCTCTCTTCTTATGTCTTTTTTTTTTTTTCAGATAAATTCTATCAGTAGCGGTTGATATTTAACTAAACTTACATTGCTTTTCTTTCTTTTTTAATATCAATAAAGTTTTATAATATTTTTTAAAAAAAAATATATTTTAATTAAAATTAATAGTTGACAATGATAAGAAAGACTTGGCATTGAAAGGTGCATCTTGTAGCAGAACTATATATTAACTGCGAGTATGTTTCAGGTTTCTTGTCTTACCATCATTTAAATAAAAATGCACCAGGTGATATGTACCAATTTACAATATCTTATTAAAAATCAACTTAAAGCAGCTGGTAAACAAGCATACTGCCTGTCCACAGCAGCTAAGTATTGAGAGAGTTAATGCAAATAAACAAACCTTTGTGTATTCAGATGCCAGTAATCCAAGGAACAATAATTTTAAAGGTTTGTAAATGACCTTTTTTCCTTTAAAATTTGGATCAAACAGTTTTTTAAAATCATTGCAACATCTTAGCATCCACCACTCAGCTATGTAAGGGATTCTAAACATTCTTTTTTTTACCCAAAAGCTAAAAAGAAAAGTTTCCAACATTTAATACAGTCTGATGTTTATTAATTTTTTTTTTTAATGAATGACCATGAATATTATCGGATGTATTATTTACTTCACAGATGTTGTCTGTAGCTACCTTTTCTTTACCTGAACAAATATGTGTAATACTTTAGGTCACCTCTAAAAGAAACTAAGCAGTCCTGGTCTTTGTAACATTTCTTGATAATTATAATTGCTCATATGTCCAATCATTTTAGTAAATCTCCTTTGAACATTCTCCGGTTGAACACATCTCCTTGGAGCAGAGGATTCCATGTCTGGACCATAGTACACACTCTAAGATGGTTCTAATTGGTATTTTATGAAACAGAACTACTAGTTTTGCATTAGTTTGACATAAATGCTGAAAATTTCTATTAGTTTTTCCATGTATTCTAATATAATGTGAAAGTTTATCTAAGTTATCATCTATAATAATGCTAATTTTTTTTTGTATTAAGTTATTATCCAGCTCATAAAAATGAATGACATTCTCTTTCCTGGGACACTTACTGACATTAAAATGGGTTTTCCATTTAAACAGCCAATCTGCTAAACAATTTAAATCTAACTATAAATATTTTTTTTTTTTTTATCATTCAAGTTATTAGTTTTGCGATACAGTTTTGGCATCTGCAGACTTTCTGATACAGAGATACCACCATCTATATAGTGTTTGTATAAAAGAAAGGGATTGGCTTAAGTACTGAACATTGGGGAACCTTGTTAGAAACAATTTTTGATGGTACCATCATTAACATATCTCTGGTGCCTATTATTTAAAAAAAAATCAGTTATCCACAATAACAGATTGTAAGTATTGCTATAAATTGCATTTCTATACCAGATTCTTACAAGTGAACAGCTTCCTTTCTGTATTTAAAGTAAAACAATAAAATAAAACTACATGGTGAATAGAAAAATTACTTTTATTAAATCGAATTTACATCTCACACGCATGGTAAAAGTAATTATTGCATAATGAATTTCAGTTTTTTGCATAATTCCTCAAAATTATTACATGGACATTTTAGGATGTCATGCATGAATGAGATAAGGATTTGTAAAACATTAATTTAATCGACAAAAACTTTCATTTTGTAGTAAATAAGATTTGTAACAAGAAATTGTAAGAAATCTTTTTGTTTTTTGTTTTTATTTTCTTTTTTTTTACTTTTCTACATGTTCTTTTTTAAATTTAAATTTTAAAGCGATTGTGAATTTTCACAACAAATAGAAGGAATTATGATTAAGGTCAAATCCATTTTCTGAAGTGCACTCGTGTTTCCTCTGTACAGTTAAAAAGGTTCTTTTAGTCTTTTGTTTTCTTTATAAGATGAATGTCTGAAGTGGAAAGCATCGCGTTTGCCTGTGGTTTATTGTTTGCTGATCTTTTTTTCCTTATTGTTTTACTTCCTTGCTTTGTCATTGTTTAACATCCTTGTTCATAGTATATCAACTCTCCAGAGTCTTGTACAACCTAAAGGGCCAGAGCATAGTAATGGACTGAAATTTCCCATGGGTGTCTAATAATGAAATTCACATGGGTGATTATGCTATTTAATCAGTGCTGCCCTCTGCCAGCAGCTGTCAGCACTTTCCTGTTTCTGTGTATTCTTTAATAAAAGTTAAAAGTGTCTTGTGTATTTGACTTATTGCTTAAGACTGAAGTGGCAATATCAGCAGGGTACATTAATTTCAACTGTTTATGTAAAGAAAGAGAAAGAATGGAGTTCCTTCACACAAGTTTTATTGTCTTGCCACCAAACTAAAGATTGTTCCAGATTTAGACTTAGATATACATCACCCTGCCAGGTGCTACTGAACATGAATGATTTTTTTCTTCTTTGCCAGCCAAGCTGTGCATGTTTTGTGGACAGTAACTTTGTTTTGGAGGTTTGATGAAGTAAGTGCATGTGTGCAGGATCTGTTTTGAGACATTCAGTTGTTGAAAGCTTTTAATCTCTGCCAGAGTTTTTCTGTTAGTTCATAATGATCAACATTATCAATAACTCTCATTTTACAGGTCACTCGTCACATAATGTCCATTTTTAAAACTGTTGGCAGCACCGTTGAATTGTGCATATTTTATAAGAAGAAAGTGGAAAGTTATTGGTTGATGTATCATGTATAGAAACGAGATGACTTGTTTAGGTATTTCCCACTACCTTATTAGTAGAACTGTTTCTGGCCAAGAGTTTAAGAGTTCAAGACCAACTTTAGCCACTTTTACTATTTGCCTACTGCACTCAGTCGTCTACTATAAATTAACCACATTGCATACTGAAACAATCCTCCTCAGGATCTCACCCTGATGATGATGGTGACAGGCAAACTCCTTTCTTTTTTTTACAAAAAACATTCTTTACTTAGCTTTCACATTGTTAGTTGTAGTTTTTTCTTTAAACATTTGAAATGGTTTAATTTGAAAAATGCATTAGCATTAAAAAAAAAAAACAATTTAGCTTTAATTGAAAATTTCCAATTTTTTTTTTTGTTTTGTTTGTTTGTTTCATGGGTTCAGTATTCAAAGTTAAACAAGTTTATTATTCGAGCCATATGCCGGCAACAGGATCAAAAAAGGGAGAGAACTCTTCTGGCAAAAGAAAGTTGAGATATTGGTATTACTATTTTAGATCCGATCTGTTATGAACTTAATAAAAAAAACAAATGAATTTTTTACACCAAATATGGTCGAAGACTTGCATAAAATTTGTTTTACTTGTTGGATAAAAAATTTTGAGAGTTAAAGATCTGTATTTATTTATTTTTTTTTTTAAGCCTACGCCTTCTGCCAGCATTTTCCCTAATTTTTTTTTTTTTTACTTATTTTTCAAATGTTAAGGATAATTCTTCTCTCTCCATCTCTCGTATACACACACATTATAGGCATTCCAGCAAATATTTGGATGGATCTGCAAATAAGTCAGATCTCTTTTTTTAATCATGGATATATTATTATATAGTGTCCTGGATGTATATTGACTTTTTTATTTTAAAATATTTTTCTAAAAGAGTTCATTTTAGTCTCTCTCTGTGTGTGTGTGTGTGTGTGTGTCTGTCTCTGTGTGTGTGTGTGTGTGTGTGTGTCTGTCTCTTTGTGTGTGTGTGTGTGGTGTCTCTCTCTCTGTGTGTGTGTGTGTGTCTCTCTCTCTGTGTGTGGTGTGTGTGTCTCTCTCTCTGTGTGTGTATGTGTGTGTGTCTCTCTCTCTGTGTGTGTGGTGTGTCTCTCTCTCTCTTCTCCATTTCTCTCTTTCTGTGTGTGTGTGTGTGTCTCTCTCTCTCAATCAAAGCAAGTAATGCAAGCATATAAATTTTAGGCTGCTGTATATTGGTCTTAGGCTTTGAATCCTAAAAAAAGATGTGTATAAAATGTTCATGACCATGAAGACACACTGCAAAGGCATTTAATTTTCTTTTCTTTTTTATCTTTAAAGAGAGACTGAATTGATTTTCTTCTTTTTATGGAGTTGTGCTACTTGGTTGGTATATATATTTTGTAGATTTTTAAGGAGTAAATAAGTATACAAAGATTCAATTCCATCAACAACACATTTTTAGGGGCCTTTTGGTCTAACTTGTGAAGAAAGACTTCAAAGGCTTAAGTTACAGTTTTTAGTTTTTATCAAAACGTTTGGACAGGAGAAGGGGCTCATTACCCTACATGAACAAAGTTTTGAGGAAAAAATCTCCAGAAGATTAACTAATCATCATAAAAGGAGACACTCAAGACTATAGTGTAGCATAATCATACATGGTATTTCTATCTTTAGCCAATCAAATCACTTAGGACAATCCCCAAGAACTCTTTAGATTAGAGTAAAGATAGGAAGAGAGTCTTCTGTATGAGCAGTGTACTAATTATTTACTACAGGACTGAGATAGATAAAAGCACTAAAGGAAATAAAGTTTTTAAGAAAACAAAAAAAAATCTCTTTAGGCATATTTAAGTTAAATATTCATTAGTGTTTTTTTAAATGATCATGATCAAACTTTTCTGCATTACCTCTTGAGCCTTGGAGTACTAGTCTTGCCTTGCCATAAGTTAAAAGAATATATATAATATTTCAATCAGAAAGTTGTTGCTCTTTAGAACAATGGGCCATCTATAACATGTAAAGATGTTAAGTGGTTACTGTTTTTTGGTAGATAATCTTTGAAAATATCTTTACCTTTGTGAAGTAATCAGGGTTTTGGGGTTTCAACATTGGTGTACTGTTTTGTTAGTCTCCGTTCCAAATTTCTTGCGGACCTAGGTACATTTGTGGGCTCTTCAGCAGTGGTCAAAGTGCAAGCAAGTCAAGAGTTACCTGCGGAACCCAATCTACTAGAACTCTTTATTTTTAGGTGTGGAAGGAAATCTGTGTAGCTAGCTGGTGGAAAAGGGGACCGACCAGTGGCAGTCCTAGGACTTGAACGCTTCACTAGTAATTAATTTAGAAAGTAACTATACAACTGCATGTTTTGTCTTCCAATTCACTACTGTTCACAAATAATACTGTGAAGTATCTGCAAGCTCTTTTCACCTGCCTTATGAATGAGGACGTTGAAACCACAATTACCATGCCTCTCCCCATATCATAGAGCATGCCTGTTTTTGTATTATTTTTTTTTGTAGTATTTGTTTAAAATATCCTATGGAATAAAGCAATAATTTACAACATTTTATGCACATTCCAGTAGATTATATTTAGTTAAATAAAGACTGAACCATTGATGATGATTCATTTGTTGACTGCATGGCTGCAGTGTTCCAGGTGATGCATCTGATTGGGGTCAAGTTTCAAAATAGAAATGGCCTTATATATTCTGCTCCAGGCCAGTGAACTCTGGACACCAGATCTCCTTTCTCCATTCCCAGCATTCCTCAGTCGCAAAATTAGTTGGCAGACTGTTCAGAATAAACTTTTTTTTGTTGTTTCTTTAATTACAATTGCCTTACAGTTCTAATCAGAAAACACAGTGGTGCTGCTATTGTGGTAATTTCAAGATGCAGATAGAAAAGTTGTAGTCACCACTGGTTTCCCTACCACATTCAGTAGTCAAATCATACTGTTTTAACGGTGATTCTGATTGGATCAGGGATTACCTTTTGGCCAGATGAAGGATTTATTAATGTGATGGATTGTGCACAGACAAAGAGTGATTGGATTTTTTTTTTCTTCTTTAGGCTGACCTAAAAAATTCCTAATGATAGTAAGGTGAACAAATTTGACATTTTTTCCCTCCCTTTCTGTGAAGGTGGGGCAGAGAAGGATAGACATGTAAACAAAAAATATGGAGGCAGAGAACAAAACCAGCATAGTGAAAACCTAAAAAAAAATCTGGGTATAACAGTTCAATAATTTATATTTGTCAGCTCAACACTACTGTTGATGAAAATTTGACAGACTGTGGGTCAGAATATACAAGCTATTACATGCAAATTTGTTATTACTTTAAGCTTTTTGCCTAATTGTGGACTTAAGCATGGTGTTATCAAGGTCATTTGGTATAATTTCTTACTGCTACTCTGAATAATTGCTAGTTTTGTATACTATGCTTTTGTAAAGTGTAATTGGACCTCGTTATTGATGACTGCTATTGTTTTATTTGGCAGATGACAACAGCATCTAAAAAGCGAGATTTCATACAAAATCTATTATTGCCCGTATACAGTTGGTTACTCCCGATGGAACATTGTTGGAGTCACACATGGTAGTCAGTGCAAACAACCATCTATAGAACATTGAGTGGGAAGATAGGTTGCTGGTTTAAAAGTTGAGAGCAAACCATTCTTTTCACAGCTAGCCAATTAATTGCTGGCCGCAATTCTTTTGCAACAGGCATCTCGACCAACCTCTACCACTAAAAGCTGGTTAAGAGCAGTTTGATTGATTGGACAATAGCAGCTTAAACATGATAACAACAACAACAAAAAAGTTACTGGTCTAAACTGAACAACACGAAAAATACACCTTTGAACAAATATACAATGTGTTATGGTTTGAAATATTTGGTTCTAAGTGACAACAGTATGTTAGGTTGCAGAAAAGTATAGTAAAAGCTGTTTTCTATACAATTAGGCATTTGTAGTGGAAATGCAAAAGTATGATGTTGCTTTGCTGGTTATTCAACTGATTTGTGATAAATATTGATGGGTTCCTCACAAAAAGGAGAGAAATAAATGACAATATCCTGCAGTTCCACCAGGATATTATTTGATAGGTGATGGGTTTATACTGCAACAAGATAATGATCTGAAGTATGTTGCAAAGCTCAGTACACAATACCCTGCTAGGAAAGAGTCATAAGGACTTCTTAAAACCATGATTTTGTCTCTTCAATCTTCATTTCTGACCTCATTGAACTTGTGTGGGACAAACTAGATTGATGAATAAAAGAAAATGATTCAACCCATGTCAGTCAGCTATGCAACTACTTACAAGAGCAGTGGAGGTTATTTAAAGGGTAATTCAGTAGTCCCTCCTACATCGCAGGGGTTATGTTCCAGACCCACCCGCGATAAGTGAAAATCCGCGAAATAGAAATACCCTATTTAAATACACCCTAGGCATGTTTTTATAATTTTTATGGTACTTTTAAATGCATTTTAAGGTCTTTAAACACACTTTTAAAACAATAGAAACACATTTAAACACATAAAAGATATTGAGAGAAAGCAAGAGCAATGAAAAACAAAAATCTTCTTCAGAACCTCTTTGATCGGCAAAAGCGTCGTACGGCTTCTTTGCCTTGGTCCTGATGGTGTTACCATCCAAAGTGATGTTTTTCTTTCGGCAATCTTAGATCCAAAAAGCCAAGGCAGTTTCCATCCTGACGATGTTTTTATTGCGGATAGAAACAACTCGTTTTGCACCTTCATTGATGCACAGCGAAGCAGTTGCCCTGATATTCTTCTCATCTTTATTGATGTAGCGACCGTTGACTCATTCATACCGTAATGGCGGGCTATTGCAGCGTAACTCTGTCCTTCCTTTATCATATCAAGAAGTTCCACCTTCTCCTGAATCGTCAAGAACTTTCTCTTCTTCTTTGGCTCACCAGAAGCCTTAGATGATGGGCGTTTGGGTGGCATCCTTGGGGTTATCAATAAAACAGCAAGGCGAACAGACAGATCAAGGCGAACAGCTTCTCTCCCTGCGAGATGCTTCTAAAACAGAACAGCCGATCAGCGGAGATTTAAACTCATAAACAATGCTACGGAATGCCGCAAAATTGCAAAAACATACGCAATATGAAAATTAATGTCTTACAAAAAAAAACGTGAAATAGCGGGACCGCGATATGACGGGGGTTTACTGTATTTTGAAAAGTTACTAAACATGATGGCAGAAATATATGCAGCAGTTTTCTACATAAAAGGTGGCAGTTATGATGAAAAAATGCTTGACATAATGTAATATCAACATTACAGGCTTATGTTCTGATACACAGTAAGTCTGATTTTTCATCTTTTTTTGCTAGAATAATGCATTTTAATTAACAATAAATCATTGACAAAGAAGATAACATTGCTTTTCCATGTTTGGCTCATAATTTTGAATGTTTGTGTGTGTATTTATAATTGTCATTAACTTTAATAATTTTAATATTAATAATGTCTGTGTGTGTCTCTTCAGAATAAAAAAGAAACAAAAAAGGACTGTGTAATTATTGGAAATTCATTCCCAAAGTGGGAATTTTATCTGTCATTCATCACTTTCTCATGCTTATCACCTATGGGCTGGCAGACAATGAACCTCTTTCATAAAGGGAACTGTGATTGGCAGTAAAATTTCGAAATAAAGATAAATTTTAATGAAGTTTGTGAAAAGCAGCAGAAGCATTCTAAACTGACCCTAGGGCAATTATGAATGTTATTCTTAGTGCAGTAGAACACTTGATACTTTGATGTGATTGCTTGTTTTTCGTGTGTGGAATCAGTCATATCGGTGTCCCTGAAATAGTTGAATGCTTAAACAAACAGAAAAACAAAAAAGATATTCAGATGAGGGTGGGGGGGTTGTTGTTGTTGTTGTTTTGTTTGTTTGTTTTTTTGCCTTTCACCAGAGTTATCAAGGCTTGGAGAAATGACAGTTTTTCAATTTAGCATATTCACTATATCCTTACAGTTTTGATATTGAGCATGTTATGACTAATTTGTGTACTGGTAATAACATAATTATATATTTTGTATCCACAGAAACAAGTAAAATAATGGGAATCTTTATCTTATGTACATTTAATTTAAACAATTCGCAATCTTTTAGGCTGCATAAAAGTGACCAAAATTAAACTCTTTAAATAATTTCTCTTTTATCATATACTTCAGGTCAAGTTTTTTTTTTTACAAGATCATTAATGGAAAAAAATTAAACATATCAGTTGATTATTTTCCATTATGCATTTGTGACTAAAATATTATGGGAGGGTTAAAGTCAGACTTCATAATAAATCTGATGAAGATTAATTTCAGATATAATGCCTATAATTTAAATAAGCATTTGGTTAAGAAGTATACAAATGTAAGGTTTTCCTGTGCACAATTTATTAAGATTCTATTTTATCTTGATTTTATAGAAAATATAGGGTTCATCTTTGGTAACTAACAATTAAGAGATCTCTGTGCAGTACATATAACACGAACAAAATGGTAGAAAACATGGGAGATTTACTTTCTTGAGACTTATTGCTAATTTCATTCATTTAATTTTTAAAAAGGAAAAAAAAATCTTTTTGTTACATTCAGAATCTGTTTTCTACTCATCCTGACAATCTCTGAAATGGCCAATATTTAAAATCAGTTGCCCACATTAGTACAAACAACTTTTAAAGTTTATTACATAGTTGTGGTGGCTATTCTACTTCAGAACTTATACAAACTTTGTGGACACATCTTAAGATGGAATTTTTATAGCTAATTTTTTTTAAAGTCAATAGTTACTATAGAAGCAAGATGCTGATAATATGAAAAATAAAACTGACAGGTTAGGTTTCAATATACTGTATTGGAACTAATTATGGAAACACAAGACATGCACAGATAATGAATACTGGCAACTAAGAGGCATGCATAATGCATTACACAAAATTAATATGTTGTACACTGCATCAGTATTTGATATGTGATCTCTATTTTATATGGAGCATGACACTGTTTTCCTGCTCTCATACAGGTTATCAGTTTATGACTGGAATGTTTTTCCAAATATCCTGTAGCACTTTCACAATTCATTAAGGTGTTAGGTTGCCATCTGACTTTCTTATTAGCCACATAACCACATATTACCTCAGTTATGTTCATATCAGCACTTTGTGCAGGCCAATCATGTATATGAATTTTCTATCAGCCATTTTGCATTCCATATAGTTTTTCACATCGTTATCTTGTTGGAAGACGAATTGCCCAATGAAACATCTTCCTGAGTTTATTGAGAGATGGCATAATGGATGAGTACCTGGGTGTTCCTGTTGGCAGTCAGTATACCTTTGATTGTATTCAAATTTCCTACACCTTTAGCTGATATGCAGTCCTACACCTGTATTGATCCATTCTCTATAATTCAATTGTATCTGTTGTAAACTGACTTTTATACCACTTCCTGATCCACCTTCAAATAAACTGACTATTATTATTCCCAAACAGTTCACATTTGGATTCATCTGTAAAGAGCATCATCTTCCAGATTTGATAATCTCATTGTTTCATTTCTGCTGCCATTTCAGCTTTGCTGTTTGGTTGCCTTTCTTCAGCAAAGGTTTTCAGGTAGCTACACATCCATTGAAACCATTTTGTTCTAATGTTTATCTTACTGTTCTTAAAAAATGTTAACACCTGTACTTTCAAGTAATTCATTTGCAAAATCTCTTCTGTCTTCTCATTTATCACATATAAAACATACTTTGAGGTTCTTGACATCATTATTGGAGAGTTTGGGCTTTTTTTCCCTCGATTACATCTGTTTTCAACCAGTTCTACATATTCTCTTCAGAATCTTACATACATGAAGGTGGGCTGCAGTATGCTGCTTGGAGTAGCTTTCATAAGCTAAGATTTTGATTTATTTTCACTTAGCATATGTTATTTCTTTTTCAGGAGCCATTGTATTCATTACGCATTTACCACACACAATGACTTAATTGCAAATACTTTTATACTCCTGCAGGCATGGCACTTTCTGATTGCTTGAATGAAAACTAGTCACAGTGTACTGCAGACTTGCCAACTCTTATGATTTAGGGTTATTATTCCAATTTTTTTTTTTCATTTTATGCCTGTATGACCAGAACTGTTGTTGTTTTACAATTTTATGCAAAATTCCAGCATTTTTTCACTGACCAAAAATTTTCTGGAAATGAAGCACTGCTCTCTGCTTTGCATCTCAAACTTACAAGTGCTGGAAATAGTCAAATACCTATTATGCCTTTTTTAACCCTGTGTATTTTGGTGTATTATTCCGGTTTATCTATGTACTCAGTAGTAAGCATCTAGGGTGCACTGATCATTAGAGAAAAATGGCTGAAAACAGGATTCCACTTTATCCCTATTGACTCATACAAAGAAAGGAAAGGTTTATAGCAAGCAGAAGTTTAGGCAAGAGAAAGTTCACTGGTCTTGTATCGTTCTCAAAGAGTATAATTTGTGTTTGTGATTTCTGTATTTCTCACAGAGGTGAAAATGACATAAAGAAACATTTTAGCACTTCCAAGCAGCAGCAGAAAATGTTCAAGAGGATCTGTAACTAGTAAATTTGACCCATGTTTTTGTAAAACCCAATAACAAATCAGAAAATGATGCGAGCAGAGTGGATGGTTTATCACTTCCCTGGTCGTGGAACACAATGTATCTTTTGCAGTTTTGGACCACACTTCATAATTTTTTTACCAGAATGTTTCTGGATTTGGAAATAGCTAAAAGATACAGTTGCTCTAAAACTAAAATCACTGTAGTAGTTGGAGAAATGGCCAGCAGTGCAACTGAAGGAATTATGACTAACACTAAAACTAGCGCTTTCAACTTTTCCACTGATGGTCGTAATGAGGATGACTGCATTGTACCCTATTGTAATGGCACTTGATGACAACAGGCAAAGATGGTAGATGCACTACTTTGTAATCCCAATTTAATTGGAAAATCAATTGGTGAGAATATTGCGAGACTCCTTCAAGAAGAACCAGCTTCAAAGTCCTTAATGTGGGAAAATTGCATATCATTAGCTGGTGAAACACACGTGATGACAGGAAGAAGAAAAAAGGAGTTGTCAGTTACCTTCTAAAACTTAATCCTCAAATGATGATTAGGGGATGCCTATGTCACCTTCGTTTGGCAGCAAAGAAGGTACCAAGCAGTTATATTATCAGTTTGATGAAATTCTTGTTGACTTTTTTTTTTTTTTTTTACTATTTGGACATATAGGAAACAAAAACTTAGAGAGTTTATGTGATGTGGATACTCGCACTATTCATGGTGACTGTCTATTGAAAAATGCTTACAGAGGTTAATTGAGCAGTTGAGACCTTTGAAGCAATACTTTACAGCTAAACATGATGAAAAGAAAAAAGATATGAAGAAAAACAAGTCAAATACCAGCATAAATTGGTAGCTAACCCACTGGGGAGTGAGGACTGGGCACAAATTCATTTACAACATCATACCTGCATATGGATACATATAGCCTACAGGTAGTGTGTGTGTGTAGTTAGTACCTTTGTGAACATAAAATAAATCTAAAATCATGGAACGGAGGGGAAAAAAAAAGAATTTTATTTAAATTTTATATCCAGTTTTTCTTCTGTTTCCATAATTATTTAAGTGTACATAAGAATATTTTTTTCTTTTGTAAAAGATTTTCCTTAGAAATGACATAACTAGTGGTCACTTAAACATCAGCCAATTTCATTTTTATCCACTCTTACAAGACAAGCAGGCATAATTTTTTAGGTGTTGTGATTGGGTCTCTAGATTTATCTTAGTTATATTTTGATAAGCTTAACTACATGAGCAGATACTTTTATCCGTGAAAGTAGAAGCAGTGATTTGAATAACCAAAGGATGGCAAGCAGTTTTGAATAAAATTAACTTCAGTTTAACTGAAGAACATTAATTTCCTAGCAAGAACTTGGATGGCAGTAGGTGCTGATGGTTCTGTTGTGATTATTGCTATCTACCTGTTGTTTTTTTGTAGTAAAAATTGGACAAATAAAGCTATAGGAGATTGGGTGTGTGTACAGCAAATATATCATCTGTTATGGAAATCATATCATAGGAAGTTATTAACCCAAATGAGAATAAACCTGTGATGTTTTGCTACAGAACTCACTGCAATACCTGTAACTGAGTTAGTGCTCCTTTTGTCACAAGTATAATGATGTTTGTATATATGTGTTTTTCAGTATCTCAGGATACTGTAAACAGCTAACCTGTTTAGTTCTTTTTTAATGGATTCATTTGAAAATGCACTTTCTAATTAACTTGATAGAAAATATAGTTGGAATAAGCTGATTGTGATGCCAAGCCACAGGAACAAATGGATGGCAATAAAATCATCTTTCCTTGAAAAACAATCAAGCATTTCTATAAGGAGTATTTCCCCCTCTAGTGTCATTTGTGTGCCGTCACTATATCTGCCAAGCATTTTTATGGTTATGGTAATTCTCTCTCTAATTATTTTGATTAAAAACTTGTTAAAAATGCAATTGTTTTAGTTTTATTTTGTGTTTTGTTTGTTTGTTTTTTTAAAAATTAGAATTAAGGACGACAGCTAAAGTTTTGCTTATTTGGCTATCTACCAAATGGTAAATAAACCCTATCCATTGTGCTGTATGGTGATTGTTGATTACTGTTTGGTAAATTAAGACAATATTATTTATGCCTGCTGTTGCCAAAAATTAATAGGATTTCAATTCTAGTGTAAATCTGACTGGACGTTTTCTTACAGTTAGGCGATTACACAAGATTTCACATGCACCCAGGGTATCTGTCTGTTGGCTATTGACAGCTTCTGTAAGGTTCTGTGATTGATAACCTAGGGGTGGATTATGGGTAAACAAAGATCAGAATATTTCACACTTTTGTCAAAATTCATGTTTTTTGTAAATTAATTTTCTATCTATTAGCCATTTATTTTTTTTTTTAATTTATTGTGTGGCTTTGATAAAATTATTGTTTTCTTTTAGTCTTGTGAAAAATGAATTGAGCTAGCTAACCATGTACTATGTGTGTGTAATACCTATGTGAAAACAAAATAAATCTAAAATCATGGGAGGGGGGGAGAATTTTATTTAAATTTTATACAAAACTTAAATAGTATTCCTTTCTCAAACAGGATTCTTTTATTAGATGAAATAGTGTCTTGTATTTTTATATATATTTTGTTCAGTTAGTATCACTATTTTGTTTTGAATATTAAGTACTTTAAATATGATGTTTTCTTTAGAATTCATTAAACATTGAAAGGTTAAAATATCTAAGTGATTTAAATTGTACCTGTGTTTTAGATAACTTCAAGAAAGTAACCAAATATGTATGTATATATATATAAATTTGAATATATCTGCATATTTTTATTGTTTTATTTGCTAAGTATTTTGAGGGAAAATCACTGTAACTTTATGAACCAACACACATCAATTTAAATTCCCAGGGAACAAAAAACAGGAAAAAATTTAATGATTACAGATGAAGAAGGCTTTATTATCTACAGTATATAAGGGGTTAAAAAGTCAAGTTTTGGTGACTAACCAGGAAAAGTGAAAATATTTAGGAAAGAATGGAACAAGATTATCCTTTCTGGATTTGGGAATCAGTATGAGAGTTTTAATATTAGATACTTTATCATAGACCAGGCCACTAACTATATATGAGTTTCCAGTAAAATTAAAAGGACTGCTAGTTGTCAAAGCTGTTTTTCCATTTAATTTTTACTCGGTTTCATCACTTTATTTAGGATCAGTCAAACCGCATGAAGAAGAGAACGTTTTATAGGAAATTTTTTATCTTGGTGGCCATATCTTTGTTTATAACATCCTTCTGTGTTTTTAGTTCAATTGGAGTTCAGTTACCAATTCTTAAACTGGAATCTTTCTGTCCCCCTCCCCCTTTGCCTGGTTTGTGACCAGTTCAATAAGCAAAATGTCTGTCACATCTACATGATGTTACAAGTGACATTTAGTGGCCTCTCTGAAGTAAGAGTGATCACTGACTATCCTCATTCGCACAAAGCCCACAGTCAGCATCATCATTTGTAACTCACCACTCATTCACTATTGCTGGAAAAGTGCCTGTGCCAATTAGACTTGACCAGCAGGAGGCTCCCAGATGATTGGTGGTGGACAGAAAATGTGTTCTGGCAGTTTTCATTGAAGGATTTGTTAGCACTCTGGAAGGACATTTTAATGACCATCACATTCTAAACCTTAGGAAATTGCCAAGCAGCAGAGTATTTTAGGGTGCCAAATACAGTCAGTATATAGAACCAACTGTTCTGTGCTAAAACCTTCACCAAAATCATAAACCTGTTGGTTTCCTTTCAAATTGTGCTAATGGGGTAATTCATGTATTTCATATCCATACCTACTCTACATTATTACATGAACTTTTCTTCCTCCTCATTTTTAATAGCAGCAAGAAAAGGAGAAGCTGAGATTCAGTAATAAATTATGTTAAAACAAATTTAAATATTGACTTTTCAGTACTCAGGGTTAGCAAATATCATAGTTATATCTGCAAATTGTTATAGCCAACCAATTAACTAGATTAAAATAACAGTTTTTTTGGTCAGCTCAGGATAGTCTGTGAAAATTCACTTGCATTTTATCTCCATCAAATTTTGGAGTCAGCTCTCAAGATTAGGTGATTAGCAAAGCACCATTGCTGTGTGTATATTGGTAGTTCTGAAGACAAATCTTAACAGTTTCAAAGTAATTTCCTATAAGAGCAATATTTCTTGGTCAGATTTACATTTTATTTCTAAGTCAGCCCACTTTTTGAGATCTCAGAATATATGTGCACATGGAATGCGGGTGTTATTTTTTAAATACTTGCTTAAAATACCACTTGATTTGGTAAGTTATTCTGAAAACCCATTTCCATAATGTTCGAATGGAAGTTCTTTTTTATTTCTCATGCATAGTTTAATATTTTATTTTGGCCAGGTTAAATATTCAGACCTATCCATTTTCTATACCATTCAAAGACAAGTTTGATTAATATTTCATCCAAGATATATTTGATCAAAATGTCTTTATTTAGCTTCCGTTCTATCAAAGCTTAGTGTAAACACCTAGCCAAAACATACTGAGCAAATATAAAAGATGAAGGAATTAAAACTAATTTTGGCCCATCGACTTTTCCACTATTCCATTCACTAATGATATCCCTACATAATCACTTGGTGCAGATGAGAAACTCTTTTCAATTTATATTTACTTATCTGAAAATAGATAAATTTATCTGTTACCTTTTTATGGTACGTTTTCCATGTCTCATTAGAGTAACATTTACTGGAGATCCATGAAGATGGCTGTATTTTTCTCTAGGAAAATTTGTTACCTAATTATAGAGCTAAACATTACAACTTTGTAAGCAATACCACATGCAGTTAATTTGTATCTTACAGACCTGTTTGCTAGTTACAGCACAAGCCCAGTAATTTATGAGCAATTTAGCTAGTCTGTGCTAACATGAATCTGTCAGTATATTCCTGGTACACCTAAAGTATGTGGTTGCATGGGATAAACAGGGAACTAATGGAAACTCTGATCAGTCTTTCACTTCCCTGTTGTAGATAATGTGATTGGTTGCACGTCATGCATTTATTTTGGTGATTTTTTTTATTATGTTGATAAGTATAGAACACATCCAAGTACAGAAATGATAGGTGGTACGTTAATCAAGAGCAAACGATAATTGCTTGCAAATGACAGTCTTTTGTTTTGTACTTGACACTGGCTACTCCATTTCTATCAGTTGTTACCATTGTCATTGCTATTAATCACACAGTTCTAGGTTCAACATTGATTTTTTCCAGGTGTACTTTAGGTGCATATTAGGGGGAGAAAGAAACAGACAGATTACTGCCTAAATGTTTTGTCTTTACTCTTTGCTTTCTGAAAAACAGTAATTAAAAAAAAGAAACAGTCAGACTTATTAGTAGATTTTTTTCTATTCACTGACATTTATTATAAATATAAATTAAAAAACTAGAAATAAATTGGGTTGTGTATAAAGTTTGTGTTAGTAATCTACATAAATCTCAAAAATTGATGTACTTATGAAACTCTACTTGTTTGGAAAGCATTATGGTGTAATCATATCTCTTTGCTAGGTTATTTTGGGTCTGTGAGGGGGGCATCCCTTGATCAGCAATTAAAATAGGGCCATCCAGCTGGCCACTTGCAGAACTCTGACCACACGTGTGTGTATGTGAGTTACCTACCATAAGTCTCTACTAGATCCCTTAATTTTTAGATGTGGGTTTCTTTGGCTTGTCACCAGTGTTAAGTAATGCTCCCTAGTTTGACCATAACAAGGCTATCTCCACAAAAACATTTAACCAGAGTCCATTCCACATTATACTGTACCTTTGTCAGTACTAACAAGCTAAAGCTTTGTTTCTTTTGCTGATACTTTATAAAATAACTTCAGAAATGAATATGTACCTATCAGATCTATAGAAACTTAACTTAGTTCAAATGAAAAAGTGTAATGTCAATATATTGGATCAATAAAGTTTGTTATATTTTGATTTTTCAAAAATTATAATCATCCTTTTGACTTTAGAGCTAATTGTATATTTACAAAATGTTAATTGCTTCTGTGTACTTTATTTAAATTTTTTGTCTCACTTTCTACATTCACTGTTTGTTTAAATTTAATATATTTTATGTTACATTTTTTTAGCATTAGTGAAAGTGTAGAATTTGTGGTTTGTTTGAATTCAAGATAATAGATTAAAGCCATTCATGTTCTAAGGGTACCATAAAAGAATTTAAGCCTGGTTAACAAGAAGTAATTTTTACGGTGTGGTTTTTATTGAAAACTGAACAAATGCTATGAATTATCATAAAATGTATTAAAAACCCATTGTTAAATTCTTAAAACAAAAAACAAGTCAGATTAACTATTAAAACAAAATAAAATGCCAAGTTTAATTTTGATTGTAAATTCTATTTCAATTTCTAAAAGCATCTACTATAAATATCAGTGTAGTTAGATAGCAGTAAATTAAGTTTATTGTATTTTCTCTATCCTGAAAATATCTTCTTTTTTTTTTTTCCCAGCATGTTTTCTGATGTTTTCAAATAATTGGTACAGTTGATTATCTCTGGTGAACAAGCCATATATTTCTAAAGTTTATACAACAACCACTTGTCTTTACTTTGACGACTTTGTCTCATTTTTCACTGTATTTAACATTTTTTTAGGTTATTTCAATTGAAAAGCCTTTGTTGATATCCCTTCATTAATATTTTCTAGTGCATTATCTTGGCTTTAGTAAATTCTA